>CAOKZL010003604.1:2500-25000 GCA_948472985.1 Iguana delicatissima
TAGAATGATTTATTTTTAAAATAGATGTTAAAAACTTGGTGTTGATGAATTAATTACATAAATAACTTGGAGAGAAATAAAATACATTACTTGGTGTTACTGTGGAGAAAGGACACTTTGTTGATCTAACTGTTTATTTGTACTGGCAAGAAGGAACAAACTCAGCAACATATAATCATAGAAATGTTGCAAAGCAATAATTGGACGACATCTCAAGGTCATTTATTTCACTTCCCAGCCCTTATTTAAATGACAATAAAACTGTACATTTGGTTCTACTGGGGCTTATTTTAATATACCTGTGTAATAGCGGTTAGTTAGGAGGTGGACGCAATCATCATTTGGGCTGTAGCAACGAGAAGCAGATGCATGGAACATGACTGTATTGTTTCCTCATTCACTTCCAAGGTGGATGACAGATACGTTTGGGGAAAGCAATGCAGAATTGCTGTCTGTACTGAAATGAAGAGCCAAAACACACTTGTCAAAGTCCTTTCTTCAGTTCACAAAATGTGTGCATGGCACAGCCATTGCATTTACAAAGCTATAAATATTTTGGAAGGGAAAACAATCCTTCAGATTTGTACTTTTAGTGTTTTGTGCTGCCAACATAATATCAAGCGCTATTATTGGGGAACTTTTTTTTTTCATGATTCACATTTAAATCTTTTCTTCCAAGAAATTTACATTTCCTACATGTCCCGTAAGTTTTAAGACCGGGACCATAAACTTTTAAGTTAGTTCTGTCTTGTTTGTTGTTGAAACATAGAAAAACACTGTTCACCCTGAATAGTTGCACTTAATCTTTGTGTTTCAGAAACAGCAATCAAAGACTGATCGGTGTCTTGCCAAGCCTTTCATTCAGAACTCAACCACAACCACTTGTGCATTTTAAACACACATGTGCGCCCACCCTATCTCTAATAAAAAATAATTGAAAGCAAAATTTGCACAAGGATAATGTTAGAAAAGTGTTGGGCTGTGTTTTTAACCCAGTACAATTACCTATAAAACTAGTTGAGAGATGTTTCAGGGCCCTCTACCCCTCCCTCCCTCCCTCAGTTGGAACACTTGTCTGGATGATGGCTCATATGGCAAGTTTCAAACTGGAGCAAATTTTTATGGAGAAGTTATATGAAAGCTAGGTTTTTTTAAATGGAAATAGTTACAGACCCGCTAACAATAATGGCAAGCAATGATGATGCCATAAATCACAGGAGTATGTGAAGTTTCCCTATAGCTCTCTATGCATGTCTGGAAAACCTACCGATTTAGCAAAGAGACATTTTTGCCTCCCATGAAATCTCTAGAATCTCAGTGAGCGTACAGATGAGCACTGAGCAAAGGTTTGTTGCCCTTCTTTGTCTCCCAGAAATATCTACAAAAACAAATGGATGATGACCTTAAGTATTCATAAGTATGAAGAGCAAATGCACCTAAAATTTCCACACTGCTTTAGCATCCTGTTTTCAGACTTCAGTCTTTTCAAGTGGGATAAATATATAGCAGAACATCTCTGACATTGGTCTGTGTATATACCAGGGATGAAGAAAGTACAACAACTATGCTCCCATTCTGCTGTCCCCAAGACCCCTTGAAGTCCCCAGATCACAATTTTTAAAAAAATAAGCAGTCAAAACCACTAAAAAAAAATAAAAAAATTAAACATTAAACTGCTATAAAAATGTGACAGTTCATACTGCCAAACCTGCTACTGAATCCCTTTTACCCAATACTTCTGTACCACAGAAGTTGGCCATATTTCAGCCAGTTTTCAGAAGTGGAAATGATGTGACATCACTTCTTGTTGAACCAGAGTAGCTACTCCTGTGCAGTTCCCAGGACAAAGGGGGAGGCTCTGCAGTTGCTTATCTCACTATATATGATCATGCGTGTGCATGTGCATGTTTATTTCTTAATTTATTCACATATTACATATCTATCCCATGCTTCCTCCTGAAGAAGTCAGATTTGCTTACCATGCCCATTTTTGTCTTCAGAACAAAACATGTGAGACAGCTTAATGTAATTGTTGTTGAGTGCTGCAAGCCATTTCTGACTTATGGCAACCCTAAGGTGAACCTATCATGGGGTTTTCTGGAGTGTTTGACATGCCCAATGTCATCCAGTGGGCTTCCATGGCTGACTGGGGAATCAAATCCTGGTCTACATGGTCATAGTCCAATGCTCAGACCACTACTCCACACTAGAAAGAACCAAACTAGCCATCATATGAAATGTGTGCAGTACTGGCTTGCTTAATGATGAAGAGCTGCTTCAGAATCCAGAAGCATCTCTAGGTTAATCTTTTTCAGCCTGCCACACTTCTGAAAGAAAATCATCTGCTGTGGCAATTGTTATCCCCACAGGACATACTCCCATAAATAGGAGTGTTCCTGGAAATATAGGCCCTTTTCGCACGTTACCCATTTGTGCGGCTGGGGGGGGGCATCTCGCACAAAAAGTCTCAGCAGGAACGCTACCGCTTCCCTGCTCCTTGAGTTCTGCAGCGCTTCCTGGTTGCGCGAGTGCCCCGCCTCTTCCTACCGCAGCGCAACCTGGGAATTGTAGGCTAGCACTGTGGCAGGAAGCATGACTGGCCTGAATCCTGACGCACCACACAGCAGGTAAGTGCGCGCGGGCCCCGGGAGCATTGCGTGACTATGCACCATTTTCGGCTTAAAGCCGAAAATAAAAAGGTGTGTGTCCGCTCTGCATCCGGCTCGTGAGCATCGCATGAATGGGAGTGCATTGTACGGACCGATGCTCCCATTCACGCAATGCTCAAGGGCCCCTGTCGCAACAGAAACTGCGTGCGAAAAGGGTCATAGTCTCACATAAGGAAGAAGGGTTAAACATTCATGTTTTAGCCTTCCACATTAAACCACCAAGTCCATCATCATAATCAGTTTGTTTTTCAGACAGCTTCTTGACAGAGCAAAAGCCTAATAGGATCAGGCTTAACATTTAGTCTACTATACCATATGGGTTGTCAGTGTCAGAGGTTCAATAGCTCCTTGATTCAGAGACATAAAGCACAAAACCCAGAAAGCAGCAGCTCTATTTTGTTGCTGTTGTTTCACATTATATGGAATAAGGCCAGAGCCATGTGTGCCGGCTCTGCTGCTGCAGTTTTGCTCTCTCCATTTCCACACCATCCAACATTTCACAGATAAAAAATAGGAGAGGCTGTAGCTGTTTGCTTTTTCCAGAGTCAACTGGGAAGGTTGACAGTCCACTCCTCCTTTCCTCTCCCCCCCCCCGCACTATGTTAATTGAGTACAAACTACTTTTACACTTTAAACTCAGGCCATTTCCACACTACACTGTTATAGTGCTATTATTCCACTTTCATCATCCTATGGACTCCTGGGATTTTCAGTTTAGGGAAGGGCATTTAGAATTATCAGCCAGAGAGCTCTTTGGCCCCAGCAAACTACAAACTCCAGATTTCCACAGGATGTTGAAAGTAGAATAATAGCACCGTAACCGTGTAGTTTGGAAATGGCCTGAGGTGGAAGCAATTAAAGTAAGCTGAGAACAATGGGGGAAAGTGTGAGGATGTGAAAAAAAAACTGGGCTATTTTAAAAGCATCTGAAAAACTGGGATGATAGATGGACTATCCCTGCCAAACTGAGACAGACAAAGGGCATGCACACTTATGCAATGTGTTGTAGACATACTTGGCAAATTCACGTTAATAGTTCCTGTGTGCTGGAATGAAGCACATTCAGGGTTCTAATTCATAGGAATAGTTTGCATATGTTGGGCAAACATCTTTTCCACAGACATGTTTTCAAAGTGTGGAAACATGAAACCAGTCATGGAACCAGCTGATGAGTCCTCTGTCTTTTCAACTTAATCATGTAGAAGCACTTAATCACGTAGAATAATAACAACTGAATAGGGCTGAGTCCTCACTTTTTAATAGAGATTCACATCAAAGTGTGACCCATTTTACACATACAGGTTCTATTTCCTGAATTAAGAAGAGTTTTTTTTTAAAAAAAACACACTTTGTATTCAAAGCAATCAAGTCCACGATCAAATTAAAACCTGCTTCATTTTAAGCTGCATCATAACATTATCTTTTTATTCTTACTGTATTCATTTTTCTTTTCTCTTCTCTTTTGTTGAAGAAAGCTGTAAACTGGGAAAGTTCTTAAGTATGAGACAAACAATAAAACCAGTTTTATTAGCTCATGCATATAAAAAGAAAATATCTTTGCCACTCAACGTTCTCTTGTCTGAATATGAGGGCCTTTCCACAATACACTGTTATAGTGCTATTATTCCACTTTCAACATCCTATGAAATCCTGGTGTTTTCAGTGGCGGGAGGGTATTTAGAATTTTCAGCCAGAGAGCTCTTTGGCTTCAGTAAACTACAAACCCCAGAATTCCACAGGATGTTAAAGGTGGAATAATAGCACCATAACAGTGTAGAGCAGAAAGGCCCTTCATCAGTGTGTGGGTTTGAGAATCTAGGCAAAGGTGCCAGTTTTCTCCATAGTTCAAATCTGACAAACTTTCATTTATTTATTTATTTGTTTGTTTGTTTGTTTGTTTTTGTTGTTGTTGTTGTTGTTGTTTTTACCCATCCTGATCCACATACATTCTGATCCACATACTGTATATATGAACATCATAGTTTGCTGGAAATGATCAGGTTCATTCCTATTGTGCTAAACTATGGATGAGCCTGTTATAGTTGAATGAGGCCAAAGTGCATAGTCTGATTTCATAACAGGTGAAGTAGCCTTGAACAGAACACGAAATGGCTTTCCTATTATTAATATTAAAGAAAAGTGTAGTTTTTTATTATATATAAAAAATGAAACAACCTGAACTAGTAGCAGTGGCCAGGAAGCAAGAAAGGTTAACTTATAAAGAACTACTACATTTCATGGTTTTCTCTTCAGGGTTTGGGAGTTCCCATAACTAATGAGCTCGGTAGAAATTTTACAGTCTAGTCCTTCTATAATATTAGAGATGTGAAGCCTCTAGGGATTGATAAAACTTTCCCTTTTTTTCCTGAGTAGAATGAAGGCCTGACTTTTCTCCCCACTCTTTTCAGAGAGGGCAGGCCTTTATTAATTCCCATGTCTTTTAACAATGCATTAGGTCCCAGCGTTTCATTGTTCTCTGGGCAACAGTTCTTGACCACTCGTTTTTTAAAGACTGGGTTTCTCTTTGAACTTTGGAAAGTGAAAATGGCTACAGCTCAGCTTTCAATTAGAGCTGGGGGGATAGTAAATGCTGCAGGCTTTCTAAAATGGTTAAAATTTTTGTCTCTACAGATAATTGTTTGTAAGGCCTAAGAAAGCCAATCAAAAGCAACAGTCTTGCTGCTTCCAAGCGAGTGCCTCACACTTTTCTGAAAGGACCCTTTTTATTTCTTTTAGAAAGTGAGCAGAAAATAGCTTTCTCTCTGTTTAGCACAATCAAAATAAAGAAGAAAGATTTTTCTAGTTTAACAGTTATGACTTATCATTAACTAGTTATCCATGGCCTTTGTATATACCTTTATACATCTAGGACAAAGTGTGACCCTCTTTTGGACTACAACTTTCCACATTTCTCACTGCAGGATGTGCAGGTTGGAGCTTATGAGTATTGCAGTCCAACAACATCTGAATCACCATACTTTGTCCATCCCCAATGTCAGAGAATACAGTTGACCCTCCACTTCTGTGGGTTTAACATTCACAGTTTTGATTATTTGTGAGTTTCTTCAACCTCTGCGCCCCTACCTCAAAAGCCTCTTTTCCAAGAGAACCTTCCCTCTTGACTCTCTAAACAGTCTGAACAGCACTTTAAAAATCCAACCCCTGCTCCTAACTCTTCATCCATCCACAGCCACTGCCTGGCCACCTAAACACAGCACACACCACCATTTCTGAGAACCACGAACCCTCCCCTGATACCCACCCCCAAGGAAGAAGACAGGTGACCCACTCTGCTGACTCACTCCCTTTTCTGTCTCCTTTCTCTGACCTGGTTTGAACCCTGAGTGCCCCCTATCCCCATCATGTCTTGGCTCCCTTCCCACAGACATATATTTTGATATTTGCAGGTTTTGCACCTGTGTGGTGGTCCTGAGCCCCTAACCCCAATGAATGTGGAGGGCCAGCGGTACACAAAAAGCAATCCAAACACCTCCCAGTGAGCTGCCAGGTGTCTCTTATTATATATTATTATATAATATAGGTTGTGTCTTATTATGGCTGGAAAGGTTATCTTCTCTGAAGGTGGGAGAAAGTCCCATATTTTGGGACTGGTCCATTTAAGAAAAAGAAAAGAAGAAAAGGAAGCTGAGTTGCAAGATCTGAAGTTTTGCCACTAATACAGATCATTAGATCTCATATCCCCTTCTCCTCTGTGTTAAAGCTAGTGTAGGTTTTTCCCTAACCAATCCAGTAACCAATCAGATGGGCAAATGGAGGATAGAATAAAGTCTCTTTTTTGCATGCACATAGCCCATAGGGGCTCCCTGGCAGCTTCTTGCTGCTCTTGGCATATTCACCAAACAGATAAGAAGAGGGAAACAGTTGCGGATGAAGCAAAAATAAATCAATTTCTCTTTCAATCTCTCTGTGTGTTGGGAGAGTGCATATCTTAATAAATGTGTGTGTTTATGTATCTGTGGCCATTTCCGCACTGCACTCTTATAGCATGATTATTCCACTTTCAACATCCTATGGTATCCTGGGATTTGCAGTTAAAGGAGGGGCTGACTTCTACAGAGCAATAACACATTGTAATACATATATATATACATACATACATACATATACATACACACATTTCTACTCAGAAATCTATGTACTGTATCTATACGGACATAAGCCTCAAAGAGTTTAGTGACATTTACTTCCTGATAAATTTGTATACGATTGTGGCCTAAATAAGACATCCTAAAGGACTATTCGAAATGCATCCATTTTTCCACGACAGTCATTCCTCCTACTCCATATGTAATTCAACTAATTCTGCTCTCTTTATCTCCAGGAGGTGAAGGTGTTGTACATTATTTTTTCCACAGGTTAAATTAAGGTCATTCCCACACTACACTCTAATAGTGTTATTATTCGACTTTCAACATCCTGTGGAATGCTGGAGTTTGCAGTTTAGGGAGGGGCCTTTAGAATTTTCATCCAGAGAGCTCTTTGGCCTCAGTAAACTACAAACCCCAGAATTCAACAGGATATTGAAAGTGGAACAATAGCACCATAACAGTGTCGGGCAGAAATGGCTTAAGAGGCTGTAATTGGCTCATGGTGACCACATGAGCTTTATGGTGAACCCAATAATGCTGTTATGAGAAGGAATTCCATGAGTCATCTGATTCAGCACTCTGCCAGTGCAGGAATCCATAGCAATGATATAGTTAAATTTGTGTTCTATTATGTCACTCCAAGGCCATTTCCGCACTAGACTGTTCTAGTGCTATTATTCCACTTTCAACATCCTATAGAATCCTGGGGTTTGAAGTTTAGGGAGGGGCCTTGAGGCCCAAGTCAGCTAGGATATTGTAAAGCTAGGAAAGCTGCAAAAAAGGTGAAGAAAAATTATCAGAGTGCTGAAATATCTCCTCTACAAGATAAAACAAAAGTGTTTTGGGATTCTGTAACCACCTCGGTAAACTCTTTGAATCAGGTCGAATTGTTACATGTGGATTTGGGTGTAGCTGATATTGGAACTTAACATCTGTTGTTTTAAAACATTCTAAGGTCAAGTGGACTTGTAGAAAGAGTCTTCTTAAAATAAAGAGAATGATGAATTTTAATCATAGTTGTCAAATGTTTTTTTCAGTTACTAAGTAATACATTTTAAAGACTGTTAATGTATGCAAAAAGTAACTAACTGTGGATTTTCATAAAGGTTATGCATCACATAATGTATCGATGAAGAATGTAGACGATATGTTTATTTAACAAATAAATTAATCCCTACCTAAACTGTTTTTATTTCATATTTAACAAGAACATAGCCTTGTTAATAGGCATTTCCTGGACTATCAGCTCCATGTATTACAACTTTCCAATGTCCCTTCTTACCATTTTGAAAATTTGGCAAACCTTTTCCTCCCACCCCAGAATCAGGGGTGTTTCAAAATATATGGAATTAGATTTAAGACTGTAGCCTACTTCCATTGTTTAAAGAGCTTTCTAGCTAATCTCAGGCTATTTTGATAGCAACTGAAACACTCCTAACCCTACTTTCAAGTTCTCTTCCTGAATGTATTTTGCATTGTGGCTTAGTGGGTTACAGGCAATCTTCAGAGCCAAAGATTGGCAAGACTTATGCTGCAAAGTAATTATTCCAAGGGAACTAAATTTTGGATTCTGTGTGAAGATTATTAGGCATGTGTATATGTTTGTGCATGTTTAACAAACAGAACTAAAAAATATAAAATGAGAAAACATTTTGGCCTCTCCCTTCTTCAGTTGCTAAAGAGGAAATTGAGCTGCATCCAATCCATTACAGTTTAGAAAGTTCTGTTTTCAACATTATTAAGTAGAAGATGGTATTATCCTGTACACTAAGCCATATGGTATTAGGATCTTACATCAGTGAATCCAGAAATTCTCTCTTTTTGTCCAAAATGCTTGAAGGAGATGGTATCTCCATACCAAATACAGGCAAGTCAGAGCAGCTATGATGTTCTGAGTCGAAATGCCTGGCCACTGGTTGCTCTTGTTCCATGGTCAGGATTGCGGAGTTGTGGTTCCTAAAACATGCTTTGGTTTACAGTTTTTTTCCCCCATGTATTGCAGATGAATGTGGTATGTCTGCATTGAATTGCATATATAAAATCACAGGGTTGGCAGGTGATATGTACTTTAACATAGTAGAATACAAATTTGAGAGAAACATTGTTGGCTTGCTTTTTAATCATATTTTAATAATGTTTAATAATATACTGATATTGATTATTATAGCATGGTATTTATTTTAACTTACCTTTGCCCAAGCCCTGGGACTCAATAAAACAAATACAGATGAAAATTTTTACTTATGATTTTATTGAAACAAAAGTATAGAAGCTGATTTTCCAGAATTGTTTCTGTGAAACCATTTTTTTAACTGCAAAAATGATTAACCACCATGAGAATTTTGCATTTGATCCCCCCCCCTTAAAAAAATATTATAGGATGAGAAAGTGTATTTCTCTTCTATGGCCTTGAATGCTGAAATATTTGGAGCTTTCAGTGTTTGGAACTCCTTGCGGATGGTGTTATTTCCTCCTGACAACTCTTACATCTGCTCACAGATAGTATTTTCAATATAATCCTCAAGGGAGTGGTGTGGACATCTACAGTATTAAAATAATGTTTTTGTAATGAAACACTTTAGGGAAGGAGGAGACACTTAACAGTAATTGAGAAAGACAAGGATGTCTTGCAAGGAGGAAGTTACTATCCTCATAACATTCTGAAGAAAATTCTACCTAATGTACTTGCACAGTTCTAGATGAACTCTGGATAGTTTTGGAAAAGAGTATTTCCCAGACCTCCGTAAATGTATCATTAATTTAATTTGATGGCTTTCCATGAAAAGCATATGATCTATTGCTAAGCTATCGCCCTTATTGTAGTTGTGTGCCAAGTCATTTCCAACTTATGGTGACCCTAAGGTGACACTATCATGGAGTTTTCTGTGGTCTTAGAGTGTGTGATGCAACCAAGGTCATCCAGTGGGTTTCCATGGCCAAGTGAGGAATTGAATCCTAGGCCCTTTCTGCAGTTTACCTTCTTGCAGCAGCATCCAGTGGCAATCCCAGCAGTGGCCCTGCCAGGAAGGGAGAGTGACAGGAGTGTTCCCCTCTGCACAGGACCAGCTTCCTGTGGAAAGGAGCATGATGGATATGGCATTTCCTTCCACAGTGCAGCCAGGTAGCTTCCCAGGCTGTGCTGGGACAGTATGCACTGCCATCCCACTTCCTGCCCTTCCACAGGACAGGTAAGTAGGGGATGGTGGCACAATCGCATGTCATTGACAGGGAAAACCTGCCAATGATTTAACCTGTGATGGTGCTGCCTGGGGATGGGAGAGGAATGGGACTGCAATGACATCATGCAGAAGCATTGTCATGGTCCCATCCTTCTCCCATCCCCGTGGTGGGATGGGAAGGTGCTGCAGGAAGGGCCTTTGTCTCCAGATTTGTTGTCCAACACTCAAACTGCTACATCATGTTAGATTTCATTGTCCTTACCCCCATTTAAACATTTTTTTAAACACTGAAAATGAGTAATTTCTTTTTTTGATGGACTGGTAACTCCTGAGGGGAGTAGCTATGGGGAAAGGGCAAAATGCGGCATTGCTCCCCATTAAAATTCTGCTTCTCCGTGAAATTTACCTTCAGTCCCTAAATATCTCGTATAAGAGTAATTTAAAACTTCAGTTGAGCATTTGGAATTCAGCTTAGAGCTTGCATGGGGTAAAGTGCTGTGTGGGAGGAGCTGCCTTTTTTGACCTTCAATGAAGAGAGACCAGGTACATATGAGGTGCAGTTGCACCTGGATGTTGAGTACTAAGGTTGGAGTCAGAGGATATTTTAGGTCCTCCTGCTCTTTCACTTTCTATTTAATGGCAAAGCTTGAATGGCTGGAAAAATGCAAGGAGACAGGGCAGCAGTGGTTTCATTGCCACCATTGTGTGTGATTTTGTCAGTTGAGGTGCAGGATCATACACCATGTGAGTCTTTGATGTTCCTGCTGTGGAATCTGGTAGTGTGGGCAATGGCAGAGTGTATTGGGCACTTCTCTTTGGTTTCTCAGTGGGTTGTATGGGCATGACCTTCGGGGAATGCTATAACAGTAGTTCCTTTTCAGTTAGGCCCGATACCCCTTCTAGGCCTGATCATCCCCCACAGCCCTGACAGACCTGATCAGAGTTCATTAACCCTGACAGGCCTGATCAGCCTCTGCAGGGCCTACCGGTGTTGATTAGCTTCTTAGGCCCCACCAGGCCCAATCAACCTCTATAGCAGTGGTTCTCAGCCTGTGGGTCCCCAGATGTTTTTGGACTTCAGCTCCCAGAGGCCCTGAGCATTGACCATAGTGGCTGGGGCTTCTGGGAGCTGAAGTCCACAAACATCTGGGGACCCACAGGTTGAGAACCACTGCTCTATAGCCTCTGTTAGACCCAATCATCTTCCATAGCCTCCATTAGGCACTTCCAGCCTCCATAGCCTCTGTTAATTTCAGTCAACCACTGTAGTCCCTACTGGGCTCAGTCAGCTTCCATAGGCCTTACTAGGCCTGTAGGCCCCACTAAATCCAATCAGCCTCCAACTAGGTTGATGGGCCTGCTTAAGTTTCAGGCTGTGTTCAGGCTTTGAATGGACTTAGGACCTGATGAGCTCAGTCCAGCTTGGTGGACCCACTTAGGCTCTACTTCAACACTGTTGGGCCTTGCTCGGGTAGGCCCCTGTGGGCTTGTTTGGTCATATAGTTCTTGTTTCTCAAGGGGAGTGTTTTGAGGTTTGAACTAGTAATTAGTCCAGTTTTGTAAATAAGGTTTCCAGAAACAGTAATGCAGGACCAAAGAATACAGGTCTGGCTAAGTGAAAACTGGTAAGCATGCACCTCACTGAGTTGTCTTCTTTGTCACATAAGGAGGGGGAAGAGGTAGACTGTCTGCCATTCTTGCTAGACTGGAGGCCTTTGAGAAGGCCTGGGCCCCTCCCAAGCAAACTGTTGGCCTAGGTAAGGGGCAGTGATATATTTAAGTCTTTTACTCCAAGTCTCAAGTCAAGTCTCAAGTCTTTGCAAGATACTTTCAAGTCAAGTCTCAAGTCTGGAAGCCAACTGTATACCCCAACCTGTATTCCAGAATTTCTGGACAGAGTCAAATAAAGTCAGTTCTAACAATTTAAGTAGAGTCATCTCTCCACTTTTGTGATTTTGCCATCCGCAGCTTTGGAAATGGGGAATAGGATCCTTCTTATTCTCCATTACTGAAGCTTCAAGAGCTTTAGAAGGAAAGATCTTTCTTCCTCAAGCCCATTGTCTAATGTATTTTCTGTTCCTCTGTGAGATAAACACTCTGCACTCTGGGAATAAGTCTTGCCTTCTGCTATTAGGAAAGTTTTAGAAAGCTCCTCCTACATGAAGCAGGAACAGGCTGCTGAGCAGACCTCAAGCCCATCTCAAGTCCATGGCCTAACCCATTTGCTGTTCCTTCTAAGAAATATGTCCACCCTTTGGGCTTGAGACAGATCATCATGTGACCAGTAAGTTGTCAGGTTTCTGGATGAATGTATTATGTTACTGAACGAAGAGCAGCAAGTTAGTCACTAGAAATATACAAGTCTCAAGTCAAGCCAAGTCAGTGTGTAATTTTTGCTGAGTCAAATCCGAGTCGAGTCAATGAAGTGACTTAGGTCCTACTTGAGTCCGAGTCAATCGACTCAAGTCTACATTACTGGTAAGAGGGGAGTAGGATTGAGGGTAACGCAAGTTTCACTAAGCAGATTCTTTGGCCCTTTCCGCAACTCACCTTTTTGCAGAGCTGGGGTGCAGGGATTGTACGAGCAGCCCCTTCGAGAGACTCTCATGTCCCCATTGCTTTAGCTCCACAGCTGTTGCCTGCTTGCGAGCAGGTAGTGCAAGAGCCATTCCTCTTCCTTCCGCAGTGCAGCCTGGGATTTTACCAGGCTGCACTGGGGCAGGAAGTGCGAGTGCCGTGGATCCGGAGTTCCGCACGCACAGCAAGTGCACGCGGGGCCCCAGAGCAATGCACGATCACTCACCATTTTTGGCTTAAAGCTAAAAATGAAATAGTGCACAATCGGTGCCTGCTACCCCTGGATCATCGCTTGAGTGTATCGTGTGGACCACTCCTTGCAATCGCACGATGCTCCAGGGCCCCTTTCACATGGCAAATGTCATGCGAAAAGGGCCTTTTTCTGGAGAAGTGGATAATGTTCCTGTAGTCTTAACAGTCAGTTAGGAGGGTGGTGCTAATGAGTCTCCATCAGTGCAGCCTGCTTCAGGTAAACTTCACACCACTTCCACTGTTGCATATAATTGGCCATGGAGAGTATGAGGCATTCCAGGGCATCAGGCAGCTGCAGGCAGTGGCACTATAGGGTTCTAGGGGTGCTGGATTTCCTTTATAACACAATTGGGCTTAGGCCAATCTCAATTTGCTTCTTGCGACTGTTAAAACTTTAAATCTTTAGAATTAAAAAGAGTTCATCAGAAAGGATTAAGGGGGGTTAAAGCCTCTAAAGTTGCCAGCATTTCTCATGGCTTTGTTTTTAAGCTACTTTAAATTCAAATATTTTCACTAACATAAAAATTGCAAAAGTAGTAGTGATGAAGTAAGTTGTTATTAGCTGAGGAGCTTTCTTAGATGTATGATCGTACACTATTAGGAGGCTTAAAAAGTTAGCTTTGTGGCACTAGGTCTGAAAGACAGCTACTGGTATGCAGCAGGACTCATGTGTTGTCCTGGTCTCCTCCAATACGCTCACACTTCCAGGATGCCTTCTGTGTCCTTTGGATGCCAAGATTGAGAATCCAGACTGTGTAGAGTGTCGTTTTAGCCAGTTTTCAGAGCTCATTACAGGACCAGTCTCCATGATGTTGTCCCAACCCAGAAATCTGATTTGGCCATGTTGTCCAGATGGGATGTATCAGGCAGGGCATTGGAGGTAAGGGGCTTAAATCTGTCTGGGCAGCAAGCTGTATTTGTATCTCTAAGACAGATTAAAAGAGGGTAGGAGAGAAGGTAATATTGGGTCTTTGTCACAATCCAGCATTACAGCCTGTACATGGTTTACAGAATTATTTTCAAATTGTGGACTTAGTCTCGGTCTTTTATTTTGTCATGCTCATTTTGTACCCCTTACCAAATACCAGTTCTGGAGATATTATTTCCAAGGCCTAACAGCACTGGGGTCTTCCTGTGGTTAGATTTCATTTCGAATTAGGGCTATCTCTGTGGCTTTTGCCATGAGTTTGGGTGCAAGATCTATCCAGCATATTGGGCATTGGAGATCCTTTATAAACAGGAGATATGTCTGACATCTCAAGTTTTGTTTTGTTTTGTTGCGCTAATGTTATCCTTTCCAAATTCTGGTTATGTCTGGAGAGGCAACAGGTCCTTATCTGCAGCCATGGTATGATCTGGTGGACAGTGCACCAGGGCTGGAACTGCCATTTTAGGATTCAACTGGGGTTGAATGACTAACTTATAGTAGAGTGTCTTGGGAAAAGAGAACTTCGTTGGCATTGTTTGTTGCCCCTGTTGTTTAGAGAACAAAAAGGGACGCTCCCCACCCAATATTCTGGTCATTCACCTGGGTTGGAATGACATGAATTTGTTGAAGGGTAAGAACCTTGTTGTTCAGGCTATGCATGACCTTAGGGTCATCCAGACTAAATGATCAAGGATAACTGATGTGGTCTACCATTTTGCTTTGCCAAATTTGGCAGTCTGAGTCTGATCCATATTGCCTTGATAGGGTACACAGGAGGATTAATAAGATCCATAATGCTCTATAGAGGGGATCAGGCCACTTTCTCCCACATCCCAACATATTATTTCAGTCTCTATTGCTCTACAGAGCAGACAACATGCATTTATCCAAGGAAGGTAATATTTTGTTCCTGGGGGACTTGCAACAAGGGGTGAGGGCCCCTTTGGCCAGCCTGGTGGGGGGAAAAACACTAAGCAGACACTTATCTCTTGTCTGCGGCAGGTATTGGCAGGAGAAAAGTGGCAGTGAACACCATGGCACCCTTTTGGTCCTGGGACCCAGGGGGTGGAGAAGGAAACTACCCTTGGGATTGACCTGGAGGTTTTGCCTTACTTTAAGTCTGCAACTTGAGGAGCGGGTTCACTGTGTCTGTTTCCAGCAGAGGGCTAGATGGAAAGCAACATAGTTATTGGATAACCCTTGGGGCCCAGGTATCTTGGCCAGGGAAAGACTAAGGTGGAAACCAAGAGCTGGCACCTGCCCCAGCTGATCCTGCATTAGGTTGCTTCTCCCTTCTTGCTCCTTTCCAAGTTCATCACCAACTTCATTAGTAAAGTGGTCTTTATTAATCCCATCTTTCTCTGTGTGGTCTCATTATGCAAGCCATCATTGGTCAGCAAATACAGTTTAGGCATCCAAAGAAAAGGAGCAGACCAAGTTACCAGGAGAATGGGAATGCAGTAATATAAAGAGTTCTATTTGTTTTGCTTTGTTTCTGATATTGTTTTGCTTTGTTTCTGATTGGAGTTTACCAAAATGTGCAATAGCACACCAAATGAACATGAGTTTAAAAGCAGAATTTGTCAATTTTTTTTCATGATTTGAATGTGAGAGTAAAACTGACAGACTTTTCCCATTCCTGGCCTACCCATTTTGCCCAGTGTTTGTAACTCTCCTTGTACTACAGTATGTTGCCTTAAAAGTACATCTCCCCAATGCTTGGTACTTATTTCTGATATTTGACTACAAATGGATGACCAACGTCTGGTGTTTCCAGGCCAAGATTTATTACACTTATGAGCAGCTGACCCATTTGGGGGCAAGGTTTGCCCTTCTTCATGAGAAAAGTCTCTGCAAATGTAGCAACAGATCTGGCTATATTATATTGTCGGGCTTATTATGCCAAGTAAGAGGTGTTTTTGAAGAAAGTTATTGTACTTTCCAAGCCTCACTGCTATGCAGACAGCTGGAATGTTATGTAAATTGTCATCTGGAAAGTGACATATAACTCTACATTGGTGCAGAGCGGAGAGTAGAAATGCCCTGTGGCCCTGGGAAGAGTGACATGTGAAGAATTGGTATGATCCTGGGGAAGTCTGATCATCAGGCCACCACTCTATTGGGCCTGATTCTCATCCAATATCCTTACAGGCTAATTCCTTAGATTGGAAACAAACACCCCTCAGACATCTTATTGGAAATTTAAGCAACTGCAGCCCCAGTTTCAGCCTCTTTGCTTGTGTCTCACCTAATTATTTCTGCCTCCATTCAGAACTGGCTGTTGCAGCTTCTTTCCCTCTCCTTGCTGGGTACACTGATTTTTGTAGGAGATACTAAATCCTATCCATATATTTTGTTTTGTATAGTGGTCAATTTTTAGCACATTAATGGATGAATGGTATGAATAATATCTGAAATATTTGGTTACATTTCTGTGTTTCTGAGTCCTTCAGTCTGACAGGGTTACCAACCCTTGTTACGAGCAATATAGACAGTCACGCTTTTGCGCATGTGTTCCTGGGAATGGACTTGATGGCTGCTGTAGTCTCTTCCAATTCTATGATTCATGTGGTAGTTCTATTAACAACTGCAGTTACAGCAGCTGCAGTTTATTTTCAGTCATGTTCCTTTCCTCATATTATTTCTTGATGAATCAATATTGTGATAGGACATATTGGAAAGAAATCTCTGCTGTAACAGAAAGCTGCTAAATATTCTGGGCTGAAGCTTTTACTCTTCTAAATAAAAATAAAGGTTTAGAGTATTAATAGTTTTGCTCAGAGCTGTTCAAAATGATGATTGAGGAGTTTTAAGGGAATGTAAGATCCCCCCCCCCTTTTAAAGGAAACCAAACATGACCTTGGGGAATGAATGTCCCTTTGACCCATATAAAAGTCAAGTTGCAGTGCCAACATATGGAAATTATTTTCCCCTTCAATGTGTCTTGCAAAAGAGAAGGTTGGAATTATTGCACTGTGACTTAGTAACCACTCTCCCTCCTAGCTGCAATAAAGTGATGGCATATAACTTCACTGCTTCACCATGAACATTACATACATGGCAGATGTCCATAGAAATCTATCCTTGCTGAAATGTGACTGTAGCCACACATAAGAAAAGAAACTCACCCATTGGCAGAGAATGTGGAGCCAATTCACATGATCGCATATTCACATAGAAAGTTGAGTGAATTGGTGCCAAGTTCTGCACATACTGAAGAGCTAATGCAATTGTTTCAGTATGTGCATAGTTTGCAACTCCACCCACATTTACCATACCACAAAAAGAACTGTCTTTGTTTTCTGCTGCCTTTGATTCTTTTATTGTTCATTTTCTATATCTATGAGGCTTCATAAGCCTGTACTCAAAAACCATGTAACTACTATTTAAAAATTAAGTCATACTTAAGTTGCTTTTATTTAAAACTAGCATATATACATGGTGTTGCCCAGGATTTTATTTTCTCATAGGTAATACTTGTTAGAAAGATTTGAGATTTTGTGTCTCTAATTCACCAAACTGTCTTGTCCAGTACCTGCAACTTTTCCCCATATTCCCCAATCCAATCTGTATTCAGAGTTATCAACATAGAGAGGTCAGGTTCCTGATGGAATACACTGCCCTCCTCCTTGCTGCTAGGACTCATCTCCATAGCAACCGGCCTATTCAAGACAGGCCGAAGAGCAATCTGGCTGAGAATTCTAAAGTCCCCTCCCTAAACTGCAAACTCCAAGATTCCATAGAATCTTCTTAGGCAGCCAATCATATGAGGCCTTTGCCTGACACAGCCAATCATATGAAGTCTTCTCACCTGACACAAATTGACAAACTTTGACTTTTATATATTAATGGATTAAAAGATGGTGGTTGGGAATTGGGGATTTTTGAGAGGGAGTGAAATTTCTTACGGTCATTGGCCATGATGGGTAGAGGAGTCTGGGAGCTAAAACGTGTATTTGTTAAACCATGTTTACTACCAAAATAACTTCACAGCATTTGGAAAATAGTTGTCCTACCCCTTGAATAACAGGTTATCTCTTCTCTATCTTTCCAGAGAACTCTGGAACTGAGGGTGGCAATTTTGTTCCATCTCTGCTCCCTGCTTGCCTTGGTAGTGACATGTTCCAGAGGCAGCAGTACAAAGTTTGATTTCCTTTCCTACAGGACAGTGTAGGCTTTAGAGTCATGTGGAGGCCCTCTGCCAGTTTCTCCATTTAGCCCAGCCCCACCTCCACTATAGGGATGTAAATATTTGCCAATTTTGTTTTCACAGGCAAGAATGAATAATGTTACTATCTTTTGCCTTGCCAAGGAGGAGGAAATCATTGAAAACTGTGCAGTTTTTGAAGACCATTTACAGCTAAGACTTATTCTTTGCAAATAGATATAGACACACATACATGCCTATTTACACTGAGGGGTTGTATAGAAATGTTATTTTTCTTCACAGGAATGTTATTTTCTACATGAAAAATGCTATGTTTTTGTGAAGAAAACCTATTTTCTGTTTCAGAAGATGGCACTTTCTGCGTAAAAAGCAAACAATAACAATAAAAACCCCCAAACGTATGCATTTTTGATGAAAATGAAACCTCAAATTGCAAAGATTTTTGTATGTCCTAAGATCCTCCCTGACAGGTTTTTCTGACACTCAAGAAATCCATTTTTTGAATATTTCTTTTAATATTTTCAAATATTCCTTCCATCCCTACTCCACAGGAGTTCATTTCTCACAACTGTATTTGCTGGTGTATAAGACTCACTTTCCCCCCGAAAAATCCTGTTAGAAAATGGGGAGTGTCTTATATGCCAGTAAATAGTATTTCCAGTGTATAAATGGGGTGTGTCTTACACACGAGTACATCTTGTATGCTGGCAAACACGGTAATGTGATTACGAAGCAGCATTCAGATCTTAAATTATTATGTATAGCTGACATGCGCTACAACCCTACATTTGCACACAGTTCCACATGTGCAGTTCTATATTCACTACCTGGCAGCTGTCAGACCCCTGGAGAAGCAAGATAATCTGTCCAAAAGGGGCATAGGTGTGCATAAGCTGCACTTACACATATGTGAAACTAACAGGATGGCAGTCATGGAATGAAGGTTAGTACATAATAAGTTCTCAATCTTATTTTAAGGAATAGCTTTGGATTTGCTACTCAAGCACATCGTAAAGCTTAATTTCTAGGAGAAAAAGAAAGCAGGGGAGTGGTACATTACCCAAGCATTTTTGGGTAATGCATGATGGGAACTATATATCCTAATTCCAAATATATTAGAGGAGGGCTGTGGTTGCTCAAAATAATAGCCAAGAATTCTGTACATATCCTCGAAACAGTCTTTATTATGAATTTATATTTTAAGGACTTTCAGAATTTTAGTTCTGGTCAACTTTATATTCAAACTATTTGTAATACTTAAAATGCTGTCCTTTTGGAGAGCCACAAACACTCTAGCACCTGTGACTGATCTCTCATATAGCTCTGTACATGTGTGTGATGCATGTGTACATTTGCATAAGGAAAGCTGATAATTCTGTGGCCGTTAAGCAGTTACTGTTTATAATGTGCTAAGATTATGCAAACACTATTGAGAATATTATTTTGCTTGAGAAACCTGAGCAGCCACACATTCTACACACTTGCTGTATACATGCCTTATAAAAAAATTTTATGCCTTGTTGAGATGTGCCAAAAGCTCCAGGGCTTCAAGATCAATTACAGAAACTATGGTTCTGTAAAGCTCTATGCAGATGTGGTTTTCTGAAATATGGAACATACTTAACAATGTAGGGCATCTGGCAACCAGTTTGCATAGGCTATATTACATCTGGACAGTACTTCTGTGGTAGTAGACAGGATAGCATGCATAAGAATAACCAACACAGAGATTATATTATAATTTGAGTGAGTAAAACATATCCATTGAGTGTCCAGTATTGTGCATGTTTATTTAGATGTTAAATCACACTGTCTTTAAAGCAGTTTTATCCCAGGTATTCTCTTGGTCAGATATAATGTTAATATATAAATGCTAACCAATGGAAGAGATCTTATTGGGACACAAAACAATGATAATATGGTGGAAATGAGAAATAATTGAATTGGAGTCAAAATTCCTTCTGAAAGTATTGATTTTATATCTCTCAAGATTTGTTGCTAGATAAAGCACACCTTGCTATGGAAAGTCACACATTTGTGATTCTTCTGATGTGTTTTAGATAAAGAAAGCACACACCAACTTGTATGTACATTTAAACAAAAACACAAATGGGTGAAAATGTGTACAATGGGAAAATACACATAGCCATGCATTAACTACTGGGAAAAAGTCTACAAAAGGTAGGAAAGTAGGGAAAAAAGAAGGAAAAAACCACACAAATTTTCATGGAGGAACAAAATCTTGTAACTCATTATGAATAAACGACAGGGCATTGTTGTTTGAGCGTTGGACTACAACTCTGGAGACCTGGGTTTGAATCCCTGTTCAGCCATGAAAATGCACTGGGTGACCTTGGGCAAGTCACACACAGAGGTTAAGCCCTATGAACAAATCTTTCTGAGAAAACTCCATGATAGGTTTGTCTTAGAATCACCATAAGTCAGAAACAACTTGAAGGCATATGGCAACAACCAAGAATGTAAGCAGGATTTGAAGAAATGCAAAGAAATAAAGACTCAATCTTTCACATACCTATTCTTTTCCATAGCCATATGGAATGCATTTAATACAGCTAAATCTGAACACTGGTTGCCAAGTTGTCCAAAGTTGGTTTCTACCTGAGGGGCAGCTACTGTTCATCCAGTCAGATAGGGTTTGTGTAGGGGAGGAAATTTTAAGAAAAACCAGAGCCAAATGAAAGAAATGGGAAGCAAGATCAACTGTGGAGAGAAACTGACATTTGCCACCATGTGTCCAATGATCCTCCAGGGTATATCCCACACCTTAGGCAACACTTCAAATACTGGATTGCCATCTTGCAAACATAAACACAAGGGAAGGCTGCAGCTATATAAGGTTAAAGCAATGGTGTGAACTGTGCAGCCTTCCACATGATGTTGGGCTGCAAGTCCCAGCAATCCTAGCCTTGGTAACCAAGAAGGGAAGGTTGAGAGTTTCAATTCAACAGTTTCTGGAAGGACACATGATTCTCTCCCCTGGATTAAATTATAACAGTAGAATGCTTGGACTTAAATCCAATGTGGTTCATATTTCTCAAACATCCTTAGTATACAAAACACTAGCTGAATAGAGCATAATGGAATAAAAAGGACACTACAAAACAAACCCTCAGCAATGTAAATCTAGGCATTAAATGACAGTCCATACCTTTCTGTATGATCCTGCATTCAACAAGGAATAACAAGCAGTGCTGTCTGCTGATACTCCTTTCTAAGTTTTACATCAAATTCTTTATTACTTCCCTTCTGAGTCCAAAACTTGCCATGAAAGCTATTCTACACATCTCAAAACCACTTTCCTACTCACCAAGGCCTAGGCATGGGGGATCTGGTTCTTCACTCAGCATCCTCACATAGAAAGGAAAATCAGAAATAGAATTCTTTGATCCTCTCATTTGGCCCCATCTATGCTTGCTTTTAGCAGAAGTCATCATTGAAATAAACCTTTCTGTGTGTGAATTCAGCTATGACACGGAATGGGGGCATATGGGGCCTCAAGATGGTTTGGAGCCACACTTTCCAACAGCCCCAGCCAGCATAGCCAATGATGAGAGATGATGGGAGTTCCAGCCAAACAATACCAAACAATATCTGGAAGACTAAATGTTTATCAATCTAACATTTAGAGAACATTTGCCACAGATTAACTGGTATCCAGCAACCAAAGCAACCCTCACAACCTATTGCATAGCTCCAGAAGGCCCCACCTAACCACCATTCATGTCTGGAGGAGAACTGGGGAGACATAAATTACAGAATCATTTATTCCCATAGCCAGATGTGAACTGATTACACCAGCTGCTGGCCTTTTAAGGACTTCAGTGGACCTCAGCAGATATAATCACTTTATGTTTAGATATGGTGACCAAGCCAGATAATTCTACCTGCTGCTGAGACCTTCAGAGGACCCCAGTGGACCTCAGCAGCTGATGTGATCACTTTATATTTGGTTATGGGGACCTGGCCAGATGCTTCTTCAGTCCTTTCCCCTCCTCCATTCTCTTTTAGACAAGGTATGGTCATGAGTGGGGGGCTTCAGAAGTTCTATAGTAGGTCCAGGGGGTTCAAAATGGCTCAGCATAATGTAGTTCTGCATAAAGGAACTACTACAGTATACTGAGGCATGCAGAATTGTACCCATACAATGTGAAAACTGAGTGGTAAAAACTGAGACACAGAGGATATGCTGTTAGGTTACAAAATGAGAGATTATCATAGTCAGGAATGGAAAGAGAAAATGTAAAAATGTTGTATGCTATTACTTTATGCTTTAATAATGTAGTCTACCATTTGGAGCTAAAGACACCTTGTGCCAACTCACTTCATAACTCCAGCTCTTTAAAACAACTCTCAAACTTTATTTTTTTTTAAAAAAAAAAGTCATAAAAAGAAGTTCACTAGTGATGGAGCCAGTTGGACTTTTTTTTGGTAATGAGTTCCACAACAGAGGTGCTGCTACTGAGAGAGCCCTGTCATATGTACTCACTAAACTAGCATGTCAGGTATAGGGGTATGAAGAGCAGTTGTTAATATCTGCATGCTTGATTAAAGATTCCACCAAGGAAAAGGAAACCAGCCATGAAATTATGTATACTTT
>CAOKZL010003604.1:30000-47500 GCA_948472985.1 Iguana delicatissima
TCTTGACCCTACCACAATGGTGTTCCTGCCCCCCCTTCCTTTTCAGGCCTTTTAGTAGTAAAAACAAGTTCTTACTTTTCTAACCAAAAATTACCTTAGGAGAGATGTTATATCAGGAAATGTACATTTCAGGTATCCTTGAATTGCAATTTGCCATCTCCACATGATTCTTTTGTTGCTGATGGGGCACCCCTCCCCTTTGCTACTGCTTCTTCTGGGGAGAATTGCAAGTGGATGATGTCCACTACGGGCCAACTGATATGCTCTTGGGCTCCTGAGAAATGAATTCATCCCCATCCCATTAATGTCAAAACCCACCATTCTCCAGGGAAAGTGTACACGCTCATTTCGAGCATTTCCCATCTTCTGTGAGTTTGGGGTCATAGTGTACATAATGCCCTCTGCCATAAATATGGAGAATGGGCATGCCATGCGAAACCCATGGCAAACACAGTTGTGTGGGTCACTAAAGGAATTGGAGAGAACTGTGCCTTCCTATTTTCCTTCCAGCTTAAGTCTTCCTCAATATTGGAAAAACTCCTCTTATACACTGCTTTTCATTCCTTTGTCTGGTATAGTTGGAGTTGGATGTCCACTGTTGAAAATATCATCTTGAATTTAAACAGAATGACAGATTCCACAGTGTTTTTCTCTGAATACCTTGTCTGATGAAGAAAACAGAGTGTAACAAGTAAAGCATAGTCATATTTGTATTAAAATAGACCAATTTTATATCAGGTCCCTGTTGGAAGATAAGTCCCCAAAAGCGACCCTGCCTGTTGCTAAATTTCTCACTATGGTAGACAGGATTAGAGCTCATTGTTGATTGTAATTGTTTTATGTTTTGACTTTTCTTTTGGATGTTTTGTCCGTTTTCTGTCTTACGCTTGAGTTCTTTTTGTTGGATCTGTGGATTGCAATAAATGTTATGTCTGTCTGTCTGTCTGTCTGTATTAAAATGTATTTTTGTCTAACTTGACAATATTATTGTCACACAATATTATTGTATTGAAGACTTTTGTAAGCCTTATTGTAAGTAATGTGGGATTTTTCTTTGTGTAAGGAGGATCCATATTGAATGCTAGCTACTTTAAAAACCAACAACAACAGCTACCACAACAACCCTAGCACAGTCTGCCTCCCCTCAAAATTCCCACGGCATTTCCTGTTGAAATGAATAAGACACTCCTGGGGCTTGCGAAAGGGTTTTTGAAAAACAAAACAAAACAGAGGGCCTATGGAGACCTTTCAGGTATACAGCATTTTGCCCTGTGAGTTTAGCCAGTATGTAGGGGTAAGGTATCATGGAAAGTTTGGGAGTCTAAATTTGTTTTGCATAAGCTACTGAAAGATCAAAAGTTTATCTAAATGATTTTGCTTAAATATAACATAAAAGAAAAATAAATATAACATTAAACAGCTTTCATAAAAACTGTTTTCAAAAATTGTGCCTCAGAGCTATTTATGATATTTACAATTCAGTGGGAGTCTGACCTCTGTGAGAACACCAGAAACAAGCCCCATCTCAGCAACTTTTAGTGCACGAGGGACTCCTTAACTGGGCTCTTAGTATACACATATTTATATATTTATGAATGGATAAGTTTCTGAATCCACTGTAGCATATACAAGTCCAACAAGACGACATTGAACACCTGTGTTATTGCCATCATAATATTAGACTTCAGCTAGTTTTCATGCTTGACTGCTTGTCATTTGTTACTTGTTTTTTAAGTGAACATATCCCTATATGGTCAAGGGATTAAGCATCTGCAACACCATTTCACATCCTGCAAGAAACTAAAGCTAAGGCTATTCGCCAGAAAAACAGTGAATTCTTGGCTGAGACCTCAGCACACATTAGGAGCAAATAACTCAAGAAAGCGAGCCAAGACACAGACTTTAGAGGTCAAGTTGTACATATGTATTATATAATCAAACAATTAATGGTGATTTAGAAACTCACACAAACACTTCCTTCCAATGAAATTATTAAGAATGGAAGTACCATTCTCAATTTAATTTAGTCTGAGGCTTTCAATCTATTATATAATATAGGATTATATCTAGAGAGAGATTAAGGTATTCCTCACTCCTACCTCTCTCTCTTTCTCTTCCACAATCACATGCACACAATCAGATTAGGGGCAGCTATTGCTGGCTGCCAACCGAGTGTTCTCTTCCTTGGGTGCCCAAAGCAGGCTGGCATTCTGTTCTATTTTTTTCTTGTTGAAATCAGATAGGACTGTGTAGTGCTCAGCCAGGGCCTGGATGCTCTAATGGCTGAAGACCAACCAAATGAAGTTAAAGTGATAAGGTGGAAACTCTGTGGAATGGTGGTTCCTAGGTGCAGGAACTAGGCAAACAACCTGTCCTGGATGAGGTTGCCCCCCCTCCAGGGACATTAGGTTCATTGTTGCTGTTGTTCTTGTCTTTGTTATCATTTATTTATAAAGCAGCATCAATGTACATGACACTTTACAAATAAAACTGCCAAAAACTGTGGGTCTTGCCAAAGGTGTACAATCTAAAATACATATGTTTACACAAATGCACCACCAGAGGGAAGGAAGGAATGATAACATAAAACTGTACAATACAGTTATAAAATGAATTATCTAGATAAAAAAATACAATATAATATAAAGAATTGCTTAGAAAAACTCCTAAATCTATCCTTGTCACTTGCTCAGGTGGATTACATAACTCATAGTGCTTAAGGTGTGGCTTTTTCTGGGGACCTTTCAGACTAAATAGTTATACCACTATGATTCCACTTTAACTGTAATGGTTCCATCTTATCGAATCATGGGATTTGCAGCTTGCTGTTGATGTTAACTGCCAACATATAGACTTCAACTTGTGGTGATTCTATGGTGACCTCTAAGTCATCAGGTCATCAACAGCCCTGCTGAGGTTGCACACACTCAGGGCCTCTGCATCCTTGACTGAGTCTATCTACCTGTAATAGACTCCTCTTCTTTTCCTACTGTCTTTGACCCTGCTAAGCATATTGTCTTTTCTAGTGAGCCGTGTCTTCTCATGATATGTCCAAAGAACAATAGTCTCAGTTTAGTCATCCTGGCTTGTACAGGGAGAGTTCAGGATTGATTTGTTCTATGACCCATTTATTCCTCTTTTTGGCAGTCCAGTGTAACTGCAGAACTCTCCTCCAGCAACACATTTCAGAGAAGTTTACTCTCTTTCAATCAGTTTTCTTCACTGACCAGATGTCACAGCCATACACAGAAACTGGAAATTCAATTGCATGGATAATCCTGATGTTGGAACAAAATAATATTTTTTTTACACTTGTCTAGGTCTTTCATAGCTGCTCTTCCAAGTCCTAGTCTTCTGATTTCTTCATCATAGTTCTCATTTTGATTAACGACTGATCCAAGGCATAGGAAATCTTTCACGATATCAATGTCTTCGTTGTCTATTTTAAAGTTATGAAAATGTCTGTGGTCATTATTTTCATTTTCTTAATGTTCAGCTGTAAACCTCCTTTTTCACTTTCTTCCTTGCCTTTCTTCAGTAGTCCTTCCAAGTTTTTGCTATTTTCTGCTAGTAGCATGGTGTCATCTGCATATCTTACACTGTTGATCTCAGTATTCATATCTCCTTCCTCAGAGTCTAATCCATCTTTGCACATGTGTCATGGTTCAGTATACAAGTTAAACAGAAAGGATGATAAAATGCAGCCTTGCCTGATCCCCTTGCTAATAGGAAACAACTTTCTCCATGCTCTATCCTAATGGTGGCCTCTCTTCCTGAATACGCATTAGGAAAATCAAATGTTGTACACCTCTTTCTTTAAAAGTGATAGTTTTTCATAGTCTACACAATCAAAGGTTTTGCTATAATCTATAAAGCATAGATTGATACTGATACAGCAAAAGCCTGTATGACATGGGAGGCCCAACCAGCAGTGCTGCTACCATCAGCATAGCCTCTTGCATCACAGGAGCATGCAATCCCACCACCATGAAAAGGTAGTTCCACAGGGGATTTGCAACTTAGGAAATTTATTTAGAATTCTTAGCCAGAGAACTCAAGTTCCTCACCTAACTATGAAGCCCAGTATTCCAGAACATGCAGCCAAGACAGCTGATACGGAATCATACTGCTATCATTGTGTAGTACAAAAGGGTTCCTGGTCAGGATAACATAGTTGCAGTAGTTCATGCAGTGATAACTTTTATTAATTGGACTATCGTAATGCACTCTGTTTGCATGCTGTCCTTGAAAACAGAATCTACAGCTACAGCAGCAAAACTGATGACTGGAGCACCCTATCTTTTAGCAAAGACATCCAGTGGGGATCCTGACAGCTCTGCCAGGAGGGCAGTGTGACAGGAGCACTCCCCTCTGCACCAGATGGCTCCCTGTGGAATAGAGTGTTGCAGTCATGCCGCTTCTTTCCATAGCACAGTTGGGTACTTTCCCAGGCTGCGCTGGGTCAGGAAGTGTAGCCATTGCACTTCTGTGGCTTCTGCAGGACAGGTAAGTCCAGGATGGTAGCATGATCATGTGTCATTGACAGGAAAAACTTGTCAATGATTTAATCCTGGGGATGTGAGAAGGATGGGATCATGATGACGTCATGCAGAAGCATCATCACAATCCCATCCTTCTCCTATCCCTATGGCGGATCGGGAGGGTGGCACGGAAAGGGCCTATGTTATCACCAACCTTAAAAGAACTGCACAATACACTCTCAGTCTGACTTCATGGCACTGGTTTTGACATTCAAAGGTCTAGTTGGCTTGGGACTTTGATACCTCTTTCTACATACACAAATATGAGGACTGATATCTGTTGGAAGGGTGATCCTCTGTGCCCAAACAGTAGGACCAATATGGTCTGAGAGGAAAAGGTAGAGAGCTGTCTCTCTTGTGGTACTCCATTTGTGGAATGACCTCTTCTTGGAGGTCTAGTTGGCCCTGACATTTGTTTCATAGCAGCACCAAGTGACAACATGGCCCTTTTTTAAAACCCCTTGAGGCATAATTTATGTTTTCAAAAATGTGTATGCACGTTGTTACCCTGTGTGCTGGGGGTCCTGGGAGGGGCGCCCAAATAACCAAACAACAACAAGTAAAGATGGGGAAATTAACTGGAGCACTCTCTTAAGCTAAACGAGAGGCAGGGTAACTTAGCAGGGATCTTTTAACCCTATGTATACAGCGTCAGGTCAGAAGAGCAGCCAGACAAGTTTAAAATAGCAAAAATGATGTTTTTATTAAAGACAGACAAACACTTAAGACAACACAATCACACAGCTAACTAAGAAATAGGAAGTGAGAGTTTTGGGGGAAATGGGTGATACGACACCTTTCTCATAGTCCTGAAGAAGCCAAAGATGGTAGTGAAGAAGCTCAGTGTGGTGGCCGAGGGGAGTTTGCTCAACAGAGCAGCAACAAGGTGGATGGAAGTCGGAGCGATCCGAGGAAGTTCTCGGAGCTTGGGGTTTTTATGGGGGAAAATATGACTGTGGGCTAGTCTGTACTTGGGAGAGAACAATGAGGTTTGGGCGCGAGACAATGTCTCCGAAAGGTCAGAATTTAACATGATTGAGTTAAGTTCGAATTGACAAAGGGATGACCAGTATGCAGATGCAGCTTGCCTGAGCGGTGGAGTGTCCAGCTCGCCAGGGTGCCTGCTCGGAGCAGAGGGCTCTTTGTATTAGCGTGCATCTTTAATAAAGTGTTTGTTTCAGGAGGTCTCCTAAAGCAAGATCTGGCTGTGTCTGGCTTGCTTAGGTGTAAACAGAAATGGTTCAGCATTTAATAGCCATGCCTAGCTTCGTGCTTGTTCGGGGGCCTCACAAATACTTGGCTGAGGGTGGCAAAATAAGATCGAATTGCGATATCAAAATGATATCTAATGTCTACCGAAGCCAGGCCAGTTCACAGTGATAACAACATGGTTTTATGCCTCTTTAACCTTTTAAGCTGCATCAATGTATGTATTCATTATATTTTAACTAACATGTTTTAGGGCCTTTTTGCTTACCATTTCTGATGCGAAAGGGACTCCAGAGCGTCACACGATTGCAAGGACCAGTCCACATGTCGTCCTTGCAATTGTGCATTGCTCCGGGGCCCCACGTGCACTTATTGTCCATATGGAGCCTCTGGAGATGTGGCCCTTGCTCTTCCTCTTCCAGTGCAGCCTAGGAAAGTATATGGCTGTGCTGCGGAAGGAAGAGGTTGAGCTCTCACGCTGCCTGCCGGCCAGTGGGCAGCTACTGCAGAGACAGAGCGGAGGGGACGTGAGTGGCTCTCGGAAGAGGCTCCTTGCGTGATTGTGCGTGCCCGCGCTGGAAGCAGGTAAGCTGCAGAAAGGGCCTTAGTCTGATTAAATAATTTTTGGTATTTTGAATTCTCAATTGTTTTAAATTTCAGTTTTTTAAAATTTAAAATTTAAAACTGATTTTACTTGTATATTGTCCCAAGATCCCACGATATATGGTAGTATATAAATATTTTATGGAATAAGTACACAACTTTGTGAAACCAGATTCCTATAACTACAAAAGTAACTGAAATTTCAGTTACTCTCAAAAATGAATATTACGGAAAGGATGATAAATTATTATGTACTATAGTCCCCCTTGTTCGAGACTCCCAAGGACTATAGGGTGTATGTAATATATGTAGTAGATGTAGAATTGTAATTGTATCTGTAGTTCTATTTGTGGTATGTAAGAATTTATTTGTATTTAATAAAATATATTTTTAATAAACAAAATTAAAAAAATGAATGAAGTTAAATTCAAATTTCAGTTTCATATAGTTAT
The DNA here is from genome assembly GCA_948472985.1 of Iguana delicatissima. Lineage (NCBI taxonomy): Eukaryota > Metazoa > Chordata > Lepidosauria > Squamata > Iguanidae > Iguana > Iguana delicatissima. Next base: position 36,806 of record CAOKZL010003604.1, read on the forward strand.
ATCCTCATTATTTGTTACTTGTTATTTGCAACTATTTACTTTAAAGCTCTGGTCCACCACACACTGGTCATAACCTTCCTTTTCCTACACTTCTTGGCTTCTCATCACTGGAAAGGAGTGGAAGACACTGGAAAACAAAGCCAAAGGAAAAAGTGAAACACTCAAAATGGTGGTATAGGAAACTTTAATGGGAAATATAAAATACCCATTATATTTTGGTTTCCAAAGTCCTGTGGGACATTGAAAGAAATAAAACATGTTTCAAAATACTGTGTACAAAAATTTTCATTAACTGTCTCTCTTGTGGCACTCAAATTGTAGAACCCTCTTAATAATGGAATTCATTTTAGGCCCTCTCTTTTAAACTTCAGGCAATCTGATAAAAACTTCTCAAAAACTAAACTGCCTAGCTTTTAACCTGCAAAAGTCAACAGTTTGAATCTTAGTATGCCAACTTAACAAAGCTTATGGAAGAAAAGATTCTCTTGTTGGCCTCTCAGCAGACCTCCACCTGTACCCCCAGCTTGTCTGGAGGATCAAGGCACCAGAGCGCTGGGTGTGGCAGTTGAACTATCAAAATGTAAAGAAGTTCATGGAACATTGCTCCCCACACTTAGAATATCAAGTGGTTACCACATCATCCAAGCAGATGTGCCTATATTCTTGGCAAAAGTGGCTATATTTTAATTTGCAAGTATTGCTAATAAAGCTCAGAATTATTTTTTTCAGTTCAGGACCTTTTTAAAGAGTACAACTTTAAAAAAGTACAGCTTGTGCATTTGCCAGCTTCTTATAGTCCAAATACATACAACTACATGTAAAGTATTATATTATATTTCATTCCTGAGCAGGCTTATATATTTCTTTCATTACGTGTGTGTATAGTATGATGATTATCAGATTTCAGAAACTATTGCTGTTCATTAAAATGGATTGTTGTAATAAATTTAAAATAGAAAGCTATAGCCAGTTCTCTATCAGGGCATTTTAATGACATAACATGGTCATTAGATACTCTGTTCACAAATTGGGCACAAGTTTGAGCAAATTATCAAATTACATTCTTTGAGGCATACAAGAATCATGTAAGTGGGTTTAAAATCCCAGTAGTTCATGAAGTTTTATAAAAAGAAAAAAAACCTATCTGCCAGGTTGAACAATGGGACCCTTTTAAATCCCCCAGTGAGTGCCTATTAAAACCACAATTTACAACTATACATATCATCTAACGTGTTAACCAGGTGTTCCAGTATTATTGTTTGAAATTCTACCTTCGTTTAAATCAAATGAAGAAAAGCCAAAAGCCCAATTAAAATCCCACATTGCCTCTTTATCGTGTGTAGGTGAGAGATATTTGTTGTAGTTTTGAATGGCAGAAATTTCATAAGAACTGGAGGCCATCCTCCCCCGCCTCCTCACCCCCTGTTTCTTATTTCTTCTCACAGTTTACTGGCATTTCCTGTGATTAACTGAAGGCGGGGGAGCTAGAATAAATCTAGGAATTTCTGGCTTAATTTTAGTAGCATCCTGGACACTTTAGCTGAATTTGACAATTGAGTGTTGTCATGGGATATTAAAGTCCTGCAGAGGGCCCATTTAAGCTATTATTTCATAGGCTGTCCCTTAATCAGTTCCATCCCTGTTCTGCACACTCTCTGCCAACATGTGTCTCTTTTATTTAATAGTTCAGTGACAACAAATTTATGTTGCTAAGCTCCAAAAAGTAAACCTTACCAAAATACCTCTCCAAACTGCCTTTACAGACATCCACCAAGGTAATATGGAATTCAGTTGTCTTCACTCAACCATAATTACTTCCAGATTTCGGTTGCCTATCTTTCTCTTTTGGTCATTTTTCTCATTCCACCTCAGACCAGAAGTCCTAGTGTTTCTTTACTTTTATGGTTTTTTTACTCAGATTTCATTGGCACCCACCCCTTTCACCTTTGCTTTTTTGCAGACCTTGGCATTTTGCTACAATTACCTAGTTCTCCCTCCAAATATGTTTTCTCCTCAGCTTGGTTACAAACTGACGATAGCTCTTGAGAAAAATGCTTTGCGTCTTATTGTTGTTTTAAACAATGGTTCTCACAAACATGCTGTACACCAAACAGAAATGTAACTCATCACAACATCTGTTCTCTCTTAAGTTTTAGTTTTTTAAAAATGTGTGCCAGACTTTTTTTTCCACCCACCCAAAGTAATTACATTTTTTAAAAAATCAGTCTGTAACAACTTCAGCTTGATCCAAAACTTTAAGGACAATTTGCAATTAATGTACTTGTTGCACCATGTTTTCTGCAATAAAGACAGTGAGGTAATCATTTGTTTTTCCCACTGTTATTACAAAACTAATTTTTCAGTGTGGAAATATTGTTGCTTTCATCACCCTAGTCGTGATTAAAATTACTAAAGGTTTGGCACCTAAATAGTCATTTAATTGCTTTTTAAATGTACAGGCCTAAACTCTGTTGTTAGTTGTGACAGAAGTAGACCCACTAATCAATGGGATTTACCTATGTGTTGACACACCATTCAACAGTTGAATGCATGGTTCTATTCTAGATGGGAGTAACCAGCAGGATGCTAGCCTGTGTGCGTTCAGTTCTTTTATGCTCCATTTCATTGTAATAAAAGAGAAACTGGCTGGTATGGAGCATCCTGTACTATGCACTCTGATCAGCAGAGGTTCTCCAGTTCCCCAGAAACTATTTTTTTCCAAGCCTGCTACCTCATGAGACCCTTTTAATTGGAGGTGCCAATCAGAGACCTTTGGACATGGAGGCAGCTGAGCCATCCCCCAAGAGTAGGCTTCCTGAAACGTTCAAGGAAAAATTGACTACCAAGACTTTTGTGTAGTTAAGCAAGCTCTATCACACTCTGGAATTATCATTCAGAAGTAAACTAAATGTTCAAGAAAAAAAAATCAAGACTGCTTTTGTAGTTGGGCTCTCCAAAGAATAACCAAGGCTGAATTCAATCTGTCCTATGGATACACACTTAGGAGGAGGCTCCACAGAACACATGAAGACGATTTCTAAGAACACAATGTTTTTGTAAGATATCATAATCAGGGGTGGCTGGATGATAAGGGAATAGGAGAATTAATTTGCTTTCCCTTTGACAATGCCCCCAGGCTGTTGTGAAAGCCTGACTGGAGAACCCAATCAAAACTAAAAACAGTCTATCCTTATAGTCCTATGAAATACTTGAAACCTCTTAGTTTTTTACCAAGCTAAGAACTTCATCTTGGAAGCAGGAGAATAAGGAGCACAACTTTCAGTGGTCATTTTTATTCCACATTGGGGGTGGGGGGAATGCAATCCATGGTCCACGTGCAACTCCCAAATCTATCTCTCTAACCCTCTCTTCCTCCCGCCCTCTCCCTCTCCACAATCCCAGCCCCACAACTAAGAATAAGAAAAACTTGGCCCCAAAACCAGGATGTTAAACTGGAAATGATATATGATCAATTCCAGGTTGCATTTTTGCCTATTTTTTAAAATGGATGAATTTAAAATTCATTAGTTAAAAATGAAGAAGCATTGTCCACTAGGAGGTCGAGGAGCAAAAAATGACCACAGAATTGGCTGGCTAGCTCTAATCTGTATAACTAGGAGAAAAAAATCTGAAGTGGGAAGGTCTGCTGTTTGAAACACCTTATCTATCTGAAACATCTATATGAGCCTGCCTAAATTTTAAGATATTTTGGGGATGGCTTTTTCTCAGTCCCAGTTCAATTGCAGGCATATTTACAGAGCGCATGAGGGAAAACCTTCTAAGTAGTTGCTCCCAGACTGCAGTACTATCTCACAGAGGAAGTGTGGTTGGTCCCCCTCTGTTCTCTTTCTACTGGCAGGCAAAGATCGTTATATTTAGACAGGACTTTGGTTCTTAACTTATGCTGAAGATAGGCTTATTAATGTGCTGTGCTGTTATCTCTTTTATTATACTTTAAATATTTTCAATCATTTTAATTTTGTGCTTTTAATAGGAATTTTTTTTAAAAAAAACTGTTCTACCTTGTTTGGATTTGTTGTAAGCCATCTTGTTTCCCATGAAGGGAGAAAAACATTAAATTAAATATAAATAAATAAACACAGTGGACCTTCCATCAGTTCCTAACCCCACCCCCCATGAGTGGGAAAATTGTGAATGCTCACATCCCATATTGTTAGATAACAGTGATGTATGACATGGATACTTCAGCTTGTTCATGTGCATGCCATCACCATTTTAGCTAGAGGATGCAATGCTCTGTGATCAGATAGATATGCAGATCTGGGCCTGGAGGTCACTTATATGAAGAATCAACTATAAATTACAATGATATAGTGACTTGAGTCATCTCTGAGTTCGTAGCACCCACAAAATATTTTCTTTTTTCTTTAATCTTCGTTTGCACCTGGAATATGCCATGCAGCTAGTTTTGTTTAGTATTTTAGGACTTTGGACTGATGGCTCAGATTTGAGTGACCTTGCTCTACATGATGTAGGCAGATGTATTTCTTGTATTTTTATGTTAATGTTATACATAACCCCTTTCTCTAAATTGTAAAAAGCAATTTTCTTTTGTTCTGTAGTCACAGTGACAGTATGCTCAGTAAAGAAATAGGTCAAGATGCTTCATCGCAGAGGGAGTTAAGATGACTTACCTATGCATCTGTGATATTTTGAACTTAAAAATGTTGTGTTTATTACATAACTTAAGGTAAAGTATGGCTATGTATGTAACCTATAATAAATGTAATAAAGTACGTGATCTGCCCTGACAGCATGAGAGAATGGAATTCTAGGAATGACTATCAATTGGGTGAGTGTTAGAATGGAAGATAAATAGCTGGGGGGGGGGTCTGAGAAGGTGTTAGGATACAAGTTAGAGAGATAGAGAGTCAAAGTTAGGAATATGAGTGAGAGATGGGAGTTAAAGTTAGTGTCAGGTTTGAGATATTTTAAACAAATAATTTTAACTGTATTTTGAACATTTAACAAATTGTTTTTTGTATCATATACTTGTGCCTCTGACAATGATATGGGAATGTTTGAATTCAAACACATGTTGGTAATGGCAGCAGGTATCCAAAGATGGTGGCATCCAATGGTGGGACTGGATGAATAAAGTGTCACACAGTAACCATGAGCGACATCTAGAAAGTCATGACATTTGATTTTATTGAACAGGTGAGAGTTCTCACATTTGGTGACAGGGGTGAAGATAAGTAGAAGCTCTCAGAGTATGATCTCCTGACTCAGCTTCCTAAAGGTACCTTCACAGCCAGCAGCTTCATTGACTAATGGAGCTCTGTTCTGCTGGTAATCAGGGCACAGTGGGATGACATCTCTGGCCCACTCCCATCGGCATCTGTGGTGTGACAATCAGAAGTAGGACCCCTTCAGAACTCCTTGTCCACCATTGCTAGGAGGGTCCTGGCAATGTCATCCTGCTGTTCCCTGAATACCTGGTGTGGCTACCAGCTGTTAAGGTACTTTTCAGAGAGGTGGAGTTGAAAGTGTGGCAATAGTGCCACAATCATAAACATGAATATCAAACAGTTACAAATGTGTAGGTCTGGCTTATGTATTTACAACTGCCAGCTGCAGTCTTTAATCAGGACAAATTCCTAACAGCAATAGAAAAAAGAAGAAAAGATTGTGTGATGTGTGTGGTTTTTTTTCTTTTTGTTGTTGTTGTTCTCTTTCCTAGTTAGAATGCTCATGTCTTTTCCCAGAGAGGAAAGGAATCGCTGTCTTCTGGGTTTTTTTTTGCGTGGCCCAGAAGGAGGCTCTCACTTTTATCAAAGTTTTGCTTCTCCATAAGCTTTTGTTTCTCCTATATTCTTGATTTTTTTCCAAGTTCTACTAAGGTTTGAAGATTCTTTTAGATCCTCCCACATTATTTTTGATTTTTAAACTTGGGCTGGTTCAAGAACATAGGAAAAGCCTTGTTGGATCAGGCAATGCAGTATCTACTGCAAGATTCTGTTCACACAGTGGCCATCCAACTGTTAATACGAAGTCTAACAACAGGATGTGACAGCAAGTGCTCGCTACCAAAACTGATATACAGAAGCACACTGCCTCTGAAATTGGAGGTGATATTTATCCAACCATTGGGAGTTCTACCTCCATAAATGTATATAACCCATTTTCAGAGCTCACCCCATTTGGCAGTCATCATTGCATCATGAGGCAGTGAGTCTGCTAGCTATGTGCTGTGTGAAGAAGTACTACCTTTAATCTGTTTTGAATCGCCCATCATTCAGTTTGAGTGAATGACACTGGGTTCCAATAATATGTATTCCAAATTGTATACATCTTATCTATAAAAAATGTACTTTTAAAAATATACCTTACTCACTTTTTTCCCCAAAGCTATACAGTCTCAAACACTGAAGCCTGCCCTCATACACTAGTTGCTATAGTCTCTTGACCATTTTGATTGTCTGTTTCTGCACTTTTCCTAGCTCAAGAGAATCCTTTTTAAGGTGGGATAACCAGAACAGTCCTCTACACAGTATTGTGGTTGTACCACAGATTTGCATAATGGCAATATGATATGGGAAGTTTTATTTTTGCTACTTTTTCTAATTGTTGGACATTTTCATCAAGATCATTATGATCATAAAATCTTAGTCACTACCACTCAGATACTATCACTGTATTCAGAAACCTGGAATTTTTCTTAAAGGATGATATGTAGTTCCCTAGTTGATTTAGCAAATTAGCTCAGAAAAACAAAACAAATAATCCTGACCACTTTTTTTTTTACCTCCCCACACCCCTCAGTGGGAACCCAAGCAGCAGCAAAGTGAAACACACACACCCATGCACACACACACACAGAATCTTCTCTAAATAACAAAACATTAAGGAGATCAGACCCCCAGAACTGTATAAGAAATGTATCATTAATATGAAGGAGAAAGACTTGGAGGAAAGCAACACACAGTATAAGTAAACAGAGTGAAGACAGATTTGTTAAAGTGTATTTATTTGAAATTAAATACATAAATCAGCTTATAGTAACATATCCTTTTTAAGCCGACAACTGTTTGAGTACCTGCATTTAGTATTGTTATGGGTCTGTACTGCAGAATGGATATGATTATTATAATTCATGGCATTAACTGAGACCAATCTCTACTGCTCCATGCTGCACAACCCAATTAAGAGTAACAGAAACAGCTAAATTTAACAGGTCCAGTGACATGATAATGGGTTCAAAGGAGCAATGCCCTACATCTCACATCAATGGCAGTTGGCACATTGTTTTTTAATAATACTGGTTAAATATGAATTACAGAATTAAAAGCCTGCATTTGAATAATGAGTAGGGTTTGACTTAGATTTATAAAAGTAAGTACAAAATGACCTGTAAATGACGTATGTGCCAATGACATATGTGCTCCTGTTTTTCACTTTTAAAGCCCAGCCACCAAAGCCGAGTGCTTGATTTCCTTTCTACAAATTTTTAGGCAGCCAGATAGTTCTCACTACCAGTCAAAGACTTCTTTATGTATGACATTTTCCCTACCCTTTCTTGTAGGAACTTTCTTCTTCTTGTTGTGTGGCTTCAAGTCATTTCTGACTTTGGCAACCCTAAGGCTAACCTATCACAGGGTTTTCTTGGCAATATTTGTTCACGGGAGGCTTGCCTTTGCCTTCTTCTGAGGCTGAGAGAGTGTGATTTGCCCAAGGCCACCCACTGGCTTTCCATGGCTGAGCAGGGATTCGAACCCTGGTCTTCAGAGTCATATTTCAACACACAAGCATACACCTTACTTGCTTCCAAGGAATTTATCACAGTGTATACTGGGATAGGCAACCTATGTTCTGGGGGCTGCATATAAACTCCAGTTATTTTTGTGCACCTGCCCATTCTCTGTCCTTCCAGTTGACAAAAAAATCAAAGGAAAAAGGAAACTTGCACCTCCTGGAAGTCCCCAGGAACCGAACAAGGCAGATTCTACTTTTCTGGGTAAAACGAGAGGGTGAGTACAAATTGTAATCAGCTTTGAGAGTGTTAAGCGCACAGGGGAGGCTGGTCCACCAAAATGTCCATCTTTGGTATAGTTTATGCCCCACACCCATTTTAACCTCCTAGCTACCTTGTCAGGTATTTTTTTGGCTAAGAGTCACTCAGGCCTTTTCTGCATCCTACCTTTTCTCAGTGCTGGGGTGTGGTGATCGCGCGAGCAGCCTCTTGTGAGAGGCCCTCGTGTCCAGGTTTCTTCACCTCTGCACGAGCTTCCTGCTCATGCGAGAGCCCCACCTCTTCATTTCTCAGTGCAGCCTGGGACAAGGAGCACAACCGGCCTGACTCCCGAGGCTCCGCATGCAAGGTAAGTGCACACGAAGCCTGGGAGCAATGCACAACCATGCACCATTTGGGCTTAAAGCCAGAAATGAAAAAGTGTGCAAGCGGTGCCTGCCAGGCCCTGGAGCGTCGCACAAATGTGAGTGTGTCATGTGGACCACTCCTCACATTTGCATGTTGCTTGAGGGGCCCTTTCGCATAGAAAATGCCGTGCGAAAAGGGCCTCAGTCTCATGTCTAAGGCCTTTTCCGCATTTTGTTTTTACAACAGGGCAGCGTGTCCTCCAGCAAGGACATTTGCACTTGGGGGCAGACTGGGTCCAGACTACTTTCTGTAGTTTCGGACTTCAGCCCGCTCTGGAACAACCAGAACTGGTGGTTTGCCATGCTATTGAAAGACCGCTTAAAACAGGTCTTTCAATAGCCTGGCACACCCCACTCTGTCCCTGCGCTCCTGTGTAGATCTGCAGGCTCACACCAGTGCAAGCCTGCAGATCTTCCGGGGCGGGCTTCCAGCTGGCGAGCTTCTCTGGTTGGTGGAGAGCCTCCACCAACCGGAAGCCGCCATTTTCGTCCCCGGAGCAGTGTGTAGTGCGGCAACGCACTGCTCCGGATCAGCATGGATCGTCGGAGGGAGCACGCCAGTCCGGTGAGTAACAGAATGCCCCGTTTTCTTCCCAAAGTGTGAAAAAAACCTATGTGAAGAAGTGAATTTGGGTAAAGTGTGATAATCCGCAAATTTTGCTACACTAGCTTTTAGACATAAAAGGTTGCCAAGAGCAGGGAAATATGTCTTTATTTATGGTTACTCCCAAATGACAAAATACAGAAATTATAGGAAACCATGCAATATGAATGCTTCATTTATCTATTGCATATATTGACCAACTGGGAGAGGCATCTGTGATTGTTTTCTTGGATTTGGGTAGAGTCATGTGAGACCCCATGATGGGGTTTTTTTGAGGGAGGGGTCTTGCATACAAGACTCTGCCTTACTGATCTGCAGACATCAGTTCAAAGCAGAAGTAGAACTCCTGTTACTCTAGTTTGGCAATATGTTGGACTTATGATTTTGTGTTGCAAGTAATATTCATAGAGAAGATACAATATTGTCTATTGGCATAATCCATAATAGCAGCTGTAGTATTTCAGAGCACTGCTTATATTTGACTCAGTAACAAGCGTTAGTAGTGCTAGTGTTCTGTTTACACATGGATTATTGGCATGAACATCTGATTGGTATTCTCTAACCCAATTTGTGTATTGTTATTACAACATATTCTCTTCAGAACAGGAACCAACAAAGGCTACTAGTGATTCTATAATTGCTTGGGATTCTGTCCAATCAAAACATCACTGAATAGGGATCCTCTTTTATCATTCAAGAAAATTTCATAAAAATCGGGTCAGTCAGCATATGATAGTTTCCACGTAGGCACTTTCCGCACAAGGCTGGTGGATCGGTTCATACTGTTTCTCACCAGATTTTCTGGGCTCGAAAGAAGGCAGACTTTCCCTCATTTCCTTCTGCACAACTACTGCATATGTTCCATTCTGATCTGGAGGAGTGTAAGTTCATGAATCCACACTGCCTCCACCGTGGCCACTCCCGCTACTCCCCTCACCCCACCCCATTGCCCCCCCTTTTTTCATGGTTTAGTACATCATTGCATGCGTGCGTACCTGCGTACATCCATACTACCCCTGGCCCCTCCCATGAGCTCTCTCCTGACTATCAATTTGCATTGGTGTAAATGTACATGTCTGCACCACTGTGAAAGTACGAATTGGATCGATCTGGAAAACTGGAAAACCGATTTCTTCTGGTTTTCAAACAGCACGCTTTACCATGATATAGTCGGAATTACATGTGGAACAAAGGTAAATAAACCGAACCTAGTCCGCTCCAAGGTGCAGAAGACCTTTGTGGCAAGATGCATTGGCCCCCCTTAATAGCCGTGTGCAGAAAGGGCCTTAGAGTGTTTCAGGTGGATGCATATCCACTCTTTTGTTCAGTATTATCAAGGAATGTGATTTTACTACTTCTCTACAAAGGGGGCTGAAATGTATTTATAATGAGAAAGTTCATCTAACAGTTAACCAAGATCTTCCTTCTGGAATAGAATATCCATTGATAAAGGATTTAGTTTGACTAGAGGTTTAGCTCTTAGAAGAATTTGTTTTTATTATTTTTATTGAATATATTTATTTCCCAAATATATTAACTAAGGACCCAAAAAAAGGAGGAAAAACTAAAAAGAAAATACTTAAAGTTAAAATCTAATTATTGACAGTAATATATTGAGACATGAAGACATGTTTCCCCTTTTATTTTACAATTAGACATCTGAAATAAATTAATGGCTTGAAGATTTTCTT
>CAOKZL010003604.1:52500-83431 GCA_948472985.1 Iguana delicatissima
AAAACATCAGACGCTGGCCATTTTCTGGCGTTACTAAACGAGGAATGATGGTGCTGCGGTCTCAAATGGTTTAGCAGTTCTTGTGTAAAAATTGTATTCATGCAAAATGAATACAAATTTCTATCTTAACTGTACAGCTGTTGGGATCACAAACAATAAGCTGTTTTGATTGATGGAAGCCAAAATCAGCAAACTTATTTTTTCTAATCTTTTAAAAATGTTATTTCTGAATATAGGCCTTGTTTCAGAAATTTTGAGTCCCTAGCTAAAAATCCTGGGTGAATTTCCCTGTCATCATATGAAGATCACGCAAGAAGAAAAGTGTTTTCCATTGATTCTATTATATGCTACATTAGAAGTTTTCCTACTTATTTCAGCTTGGAAAAATCCGTCTTCTTATCCCCTGCATCACTTGGTCTCACTATACCTTAAAGTTGATATAAAAATGTTATATAATCCTAAAAATTATAGCAAACCTGTGTCATAGTACTCTTGTTTCCAGTAATCCCTTGTTTCTCACTCCTGTCCTACCAACATTTTGCATCCTGTAGATTATAAATACAGGTTTCTCACTTTCTCACTTTCTTCTGGCTCATTCTTCACTGCTCTCACCTCAACATCTTCCAATCCCTTATTCCAAGGGCTGTTGCTTCACACAGCCAGTTAGCCTCTTGGTTTGATGCTTTCTTCAGCTAACCTCTTGGGCTGTCTGTCAACAATAAGTGTCTTCTCTAGCCTCTTGCTTCTCTTACACCTTCATTGAATCAACACCCCACCTTCTGACTGTTGTTCTCATAGATACCTGTTTTTTTACATTTCCTGTTTACCATAGCTGACTTTTTCAGCCACCTTATCTGTAAGCTTCTCTCAATAGATACCTCCATAGGTTCCCCTCTGCCAAGGGTTTCCAAGTTTTAAATTCTAGTCAAACCAATTGCACAGAAAACACCATATTGTACCCACATTAGTTACAATCCTTGTAAAAATGCTGCAGTATTTGTTATTGTGTTCAAGTCAACTCCAGCTTATGGTGACTGTATCAGAGGGCTTTCTTTGCAAGATTTTTTCATAGGAGGGTTTGCCATTGTCTTCCTCTTAGGATAAGCAGTTTTGATTTGATTTGCTTTGATTTGCCCAAGATCACCCAGTGGGCAGGGAAGTCCTGGAGTCCTAGCCCCACACTAAGATAATACACTAGAGTAGGTGTCTGCAGTGTTGCATCAGCCAAATCTTTCTTTAAAAGGTTTCATCATTATATAAATCCTTTACAATATAGATTGATAGATTTATGCTATTTATAAGAATTAATATCTATCTACCTTGCTTAGGTATCCAGTAATTATTTCATTAACTTTTCTAGAAAAATATCCCCAAAAAAGAAAGAAAGGAAAATAAAAGCAAAAATATGAAGATTGCATTGCCTAAAAGCCCAACACTATGCTTTGTCTATAGTGTACAGTTAAAGATTCTGCTACAAATATAGACTTCTGCTATGGATGTAAAGAACATTTGCCAGTTTTCTCAACCTCAGTGAGAAATGATATCTCAATACAGACAACTCCACACAAAAAAAGAAAAGGAAAAGGAAACCACTAAAAGATAATATGGTTGTGGCAGAGATTTGTATATGTATAGTGAGGATTTACATTCCTAATTTTTATGCAGAGATTTCCAAAACCCTTCTGTCAGAGAAACCAGGCTTTGACATAAAAAAAAAAAAATGTCCAGTGTTAAAACGAAGAACTAAAGGACACTTCAAGCAAGAAAAGTTACGTTCATATTTTTGCTCTGAGCACTGGTTCTGATTATCCAGTTTTGACTGGATAAAAAGAAGAATTATGGCATCTGGTCAGTCATCCTACAGCAGTAAAACATGGGCAGGGCCTTTTCAGCTGCATAGAATAGCCCTCTGACTCATTCCTTCATGTACTTATCCCATACCCTATATAACTGCAGTTGTGATCCCAAACAGCACTTCTGTTTGACATAACACTGATATACTAGTTGGCCAATTTAGGTAGACCAGCTAGTATCTTTCAATTGCAACAGTCTCTTCTTCACAGATTAGGCCAGAAGTGCAACCTGGTGCCATCCAGGTGTCTGGAACTCCCACAACCCACAGCAAATTATCAGGAAGACACAAAGTTGCCTAATTTAGCCTAGCTTGTAACTCTTTTGTTATAAGGTTCATTTGGATTTTTATGTCTTTGGGCCTTTCTGCACTATACTCTCATGGTGCAATTATTCCACTTTCAATACCCTATGGAATCCTGGGGTTTGCAGTTTAGGGAGGGGCATTTAGAATTCTCAGCCAGAGAGCTCTCGGGCCTCAGTAAACTACAAACCCCAGAATTCCACAGGATGCTGAAAGTGGAATAATATCCCTATAACAGTCTAGTGTAGAAAGACCTATGACTTTGATACAGTCAGATATCAAAGAAGGCAGGGTGGTATTTGGTAAGTACTGGAGATATCCGAAGGGCAGAATCTTTGTTGCAGCTTCATCTACCTTGAGCCATTTGGGATTGATAGTGAAAACCCATTATATTTAGTTTTTTTAAAAAACCAGAAGTTGGAATCCATTGTGTTTTAACTTTTGTACCAAAAGCATTTTTAATTGTATTGTATTTTTAAAAAGTTGTACACCGCCTTGGATACCATGTTTGGAGGAAGGCAAGATAATAATTAAATAAAGAAGTAAATAAAGAAATAAAGAAATGTAGGAATGGGGAAGTCTGACAGTCTTGTTTTCTCCCATCTTTTCTTTTCTTTTCTTTTCTTTTAAAAAAGCTCATCTTGCCACCATCCTGAAGGAATTCTAGTAAATTCTTTTAAAAAATGAACTAAATTCTCACCCATTTTTATTAGTCAGATTCAGTATATACAGCTCATCCCACTTTTATCTCTTCTGACTACTGTATGGGTGTTAGAGAAAGGGCCACTGATGAGAAAAAAGGTGTCAAATCCAGTGGTAACAAAGCACAGGGAATCAAAACAAGTTTCTGAGAGTGAGGCTCTCTAAGTCTTAGGTCCAGATGGACAAATCTATCAGTTTTGTTTCTCCCATGTCCAGTTTCTTACTCTGTCAGGACTATTAATCAGGATTTTGCACAAAACCAGAAGCCACTGCTTTTTGTCTCAGAAGTAAACACAGTTCCAGCCACGTAGAACAGCATTAGCTTAAACTGCCTTAAGTTCCCATTTCTTAGTTTTTGACTGATTCATTAATAAAGCTTTGGACCATTTAAATGTGTAGATTTTTATCTACGTGTGTGATATACTGTATTTTATGTACTCAACAGTATGAGGCAATGAATTCTATAGTGTAATTCTAGCATGGTTCACCTTGTGATTGCCACCATTTACTGGCTAGCAGTTCAAATATAATAACAGATCCTACTATAGTCTCTTTGTGGGGGGAAAAGTGAGAAGGCATCTTATAATCAAGCACTCTCCACTCCTTTCTCTGGCCATTTCCACACTACACTGTTATAGTGCTATTATTCTACTTTCAACATCCTGTGGAATTCTGGGGTTTGTAGTTTACTGAGGCCAAAGAACTCGCTGGCTGAGAATTCTAAAGCCTCCCCCCCCCAAACTGCAAACCCCAGGATTCCATAGGATGTTGAAAGTGGAATAATAGCACTATAACAGTATAGTATAGAGATGGCCCCTCTCATGAATTGTGATTTCTTATCTCAGATTTGAGGTAAACCAAAATTTGCCATTTAATGAAAACTAGAAAACTATGGTTTGTGGGGCAAACAAAAACTATATTTGCCAGTTCAGATGAAATGATAATTGCCTCAAAACAAAGAGTATATAATTGCAAGTCTACTCACTTGATTTTTGATGTAATGCAATACCACTATTTGCATTTATACAAGAACCCCTAAAAAATAAAACCAACGAAAGGAAGGTGCTTTTCCTTTTAAATAGTATTTTTAGGCTACAGATATTCGGCCCAACATTCAGGATCATTTCCTCATTTTAATATAACAAAGTATGTTTTTTAGATTCATACAAATGGGTCAGGATGGGCTGAAAAGAATTCAAATATTTTAATATGCAGGTTTTTTTAAAAAAAAAACTATAAAGGACATATGTGGGTGCATGGGTGTAGTTGGATTGTATCTATGACAGTGCTTAATTTGTTTTTTGGGGAATTCCAAAACATTGAAAGAATTAGGAAGCACAAAGGTGTTTTAAAGGGAAAATTGTGAACATATGATAGAAATAGAGACTTAAATAGGAAGGAGAAGATTAAAAAAAGGTTGGGTTTCAAATCTGTCCATGTGTGCCCTTCAGTACACATCACTGTATACTGTTAATATGCAAAAATAATGACAGTACAAGCAAAACAACCCATGTGAAACAGCAACAATAGAATTACCTTCTCCCCACCCCTTCTCTCCATGGCTTCATATTTGTGTGCATTCTGCATGGGCCTGAAAAGAATGTCGCTTGGTTGGTATATGAATATTTGTAACCATTTTCTCTGTCCATTCATAAAAGGGCAGACAGAGCTTGAATAATTAAAAATGCAACTTGCATTAATTAGATAGATAGATAAACAGAGAGAGAGAGATGTTTGAATCATGTAGTTGGTGCTTACTGGTGCCTTAAAAAAACCCTCTCATTAACTATATTTCTTTCTTTGGTATATGTATTCCAAATGATAGTTGCCATTAACACCCAGCATAGATCTAAAGAAACCAAGAAAGAGTGGACACAGAGCTGTCAGAATGTTTTTTTAATAAATAAATAAACAAATAATAATAATATTCTCACTGTTGGGTATTGACCGGCTTTTTAACACACAGTTCTCTAATTCTTAATTAGAATGCCATAGCTAATTAATAAGTTTTTTTCCAATTATAAATTAACTTAGGATCAGAACTCTGGCTTTGCATGTAATTTCCTATAATCGCTAAAGCTACTGCAAAAACATGTCTCCTACCAACCGTAACTTTTTTATTTAACACAGACAGACAAGTTCTCACTGGGTTTAAATTTTGCAGCAAATTATATCTGTTGGGATTTATAGTGGATTTTTTTTTCTTAAAAAAAAATGAATCACAAGTGGGTTTCTTCTTCTTTCTTGTCCCAACCTTTTCTGTTCTTAAACAAAATAGCATCCTGAATGGGCTATTTCTTTCTGAGTTCTTTTTTTAAGAATTCACCTTAATATTTTAATGTTATTACGTGAAGGGAAAAAGAGAACAGGTGATAATTTGTGTGTGTGTGTGTGTGTGTGTGTGTGTGTGTTTCTTTCATAACCGTTACCACCTTTTCATGGTTTCTTCAAAAATGATTTGGGAGGTACCCTCATGCTGTTCATTTATAGAATCTTAACTGGAGAGACACTTATCTCTTTAGTAATGAACCAGTATAATTAAAGGTGGGAATGTGGAAGAGTTCAGGCTCTGGCAACATGTCACATAGTTGGCTGCTGCAATTCCTCCGTGGTTTATCAAAGACTACTCCTTTAATATGGAGATTACACTTATGTACTTGTCTGAACTTGAAAGGCATTTGCCTAATTTACTTATTAATGAGATGTAAATCTATTTGTACGGCACGTCACAAGTTTCCTGGAATCGCTGCTACTTAACTGGTGATAAACCCTATGATTTAAACGAAAAAATAATACATTTAGCTTCCACATTCATTCTGTTAAAAATTGATATAGTCTATGTTAAATTTATTAATATTGCTTGCTGTCATTCAGTTTGCAGCTCTTACTGAAATATGACTTGACAGCGGCCGCATTAAAGATGTATGCCATTGTATTCAACAAAGATTAATGAAGCCCGGTAAAAATAGCTGTAAAAGAGAAAGTGATCCGAATGTAAAATCAGTGAATTAAATGAGGCCTTGCATACCATTTGTTAATATGCATGAGGAGGGAGGCAGCGAATGAAAATGTCTCTCTGCAAAGTTCATTTGGGAATGTTTCAATATTGTCTGAATACCACCAAACTACTGAACAGCAACCTAATAGAGACCCATGTACAACTATGGTATGCCCATGTGCCCTGTGAAACAGAAGCACATGCACACAATCTCACATATTGGATTTGTTTTCAAACTGAACTGGAAATCTGAAATCTAAAAAACATGAGCTGGACCAAAGGAAATCCATCTAACACGCACGCACGCACACACATACTCGAACAAGCATAGATGTCTCTTCTGTCTCTCTCCTGCCCGCCCCGACTTCTCAGACTGTCTATAAGTGATGGCTTTCAGTAATAAAGCTACCTGTGATATAGAGCTTTAATGTTATATGCCTTTTTTATGGGAGAATTGTATGAAGTAATACTTAAAGGGATTAGATGCCAAGGATTTATAAAAGGTTAATATGTCTGTCTGTCTTGACTGTCGTGCCTTTTCATATACTGAGATCCATGAAGTGAAAGATTGTGTGTGTATATGTGTGTATGTGTGTGTGAAGGAGGGCAGACTTTTTTGGAATATATTTTTTCCCAGGTGCTGATTTATTTCAGCACCACTCATTATCAAATCCTACTGAATTTATAGCCTAACAAGTCAAGACTTTCAAATAAATTAGTAGGGGCATAAAACACTACACAGTAATCACAGAGTAAACATGGCATATTTATCAATCAGGATACTGGGGTATTTGTACAGAGCTTGAGCTTCTACTGGCAGTCTTGCTCTCAGATTTGAATATATTCTGCAAGGTCAAAGGTTCCTTACAATAGGCCATGCTGGAGGTTTTCTCTTTTTTTCTTTGGGGATTATTTTTAATTTGGCTAGGTAGATCTTTGGAAGCAGAGTCATCATGCACCAGAAAAATTGTCAGCTTGGAGGCAATTTGGAGGTATAATATGCACACATACAGTGTAAAACCTTGTAGAAAAGCTCTGCCTAAAGCATAAAGTGTCCCAAAAGAATGGAAACCAGTGTTTAAATTCAGAACAATTTAGATGAATTTTTGTTCTGAGCCTCAGCTTATGTCACCAAGTCTGATCTGTAGTTTAGCAATTCAGCGCCTATGTTTTCTGTTTGTCTTATTTCCCTCCTTCTCTCTCTCTCTCTCTTTCTCTCTGTGTGTGTATGTGTATGTGTGTGTGCGCGTGTGTATAATTTCATATTATGTCTTGATGGCCTGATATGTGAAGTTGGAGCTCAGACACTGGAGAAGTATATGTTAATCATCTTAGTGGCCTGGACAATTGTGGGATTGCTGGTACATTCTGAACTGATCTCAACTGACAAAAAATTCTGCCAGAGCCATCTGACCCTTCCCAATTCCCAAATGATCAGAACTCTTAAGCTTGTCTTTTCTTAATTCTAACTATTGTCCTTAACCAATACTAAAGAAAGCTTATAGCACTGGTAAGTAAGCGTTGCCTGTTCTGTATTAGTGGAAAATAACAAAAACATGACTGTTCTAGTCAGAACAGACATAAAAATGTTCACAGTTGTTTATTTCCAGTATAAAAGATGAGGCTGTGTGATATAAAATTTATTCCGCTCAAATAAAAATAGTATACCTTATATCAAAGTAAATTTAGAAAAGCACTATGTTAATTCTGTGGAAGTACAATAAGCTGGCTTAGAGACAGGATTGCAAAGGTGTCTTGCTTTGCTGGAGACCAATATTTGTTCTGGTGGCTCTTTGGATCTTTTGCAGGTAAGGTTGCCAAGTCCTTGGAAAGAGACAAACACTCTGTGTGCCAAGGTGCCAAGCAGAAATGCCCTGTTCCTCATTCAAGAATTTTGCCACATTCTTCTCTTACTGGATTTTCAGAAAAATTAGAGTTCTACATACCAGAACAAGCAAAGGAGATCCTGTGTGCAAAATGGCTGGTCGAAGAATTTATGGAAGATGTAATTGCTGTAGCCTTGCATGGCGTATTGGAGTGTGCAGCCATCTATAGCCTTCTTTTCGCAAGACAACACAACAATTTTACTTGCGGTTTATCACTCTAACATGTACACATCCAAGTCCTTTGTACAGTACTGGTGTGCCATATAAGGACAGCCTTAAAAAGAAAAAAAACACTGTCAAGGTGATTCTGAGACACTGCTCTTCCTTAGGGTTTGCTTTGGGACTATGATTCCAAGTCTCAGTGCAAGCATCTGATAGAATTGGTTTTTACCTGCTTTTGCATGTGGATAAATTTTATTAGGTTATAGATTGATCTGTATAATTCTAGTCACTAGGGCTAAATTCCACACAGTTGGTATTCAGCTTTTACAAATTGCATCTTAAAGGAATGTGCAGAGCAACAACAACAACAAATAGCTTCAGGGTTTGGCCCTGAGAATCAGCTTGAATCTGTGATTTACAATATTACTCACTGTATTTTTAAAAAAATCTTACCTACTACTATGCTGGGGTAACCATTACTCTAAAAGAAATATGTAAATAGAAGTGAGATAGAATGTATTGCAGCTTTTGGAAGGAATAATCATGCAGCTGGTGTTTCTACTCTTGCTTTTCTCTCGTTCTCTCTCTTTCAATCTCTTTTCTCTCTCTGAGTCTAATGTAGATTTGATGGCGGAGAACATAGAGAGATTATGAGAGGCAACCACACTAAAAATTGCAAATACTTATAGTTCTCCTTGAACTTGGCACCTTGTTAATCAGTACTCTTTTTGCATTGACACCTTCTGTTCCTTTAATTCTTTAACATTTCAGTCCCTTATGCACAATGCAATGCATCTTTCCAGAGAACTGGCTGGTTTCCAGTTGTCAAGTTGCTTTCCTCTAGCTTCCTAAGATGTCCATCTGGGCAATCAGAGGTAGGGAGGCAGGCTAATTTCTTAGTAACATACTGCCAGATAGCATTTGGAAGGAATAAGATAGCAGAGGAAAATACAACGCTGGCAAGAACCAGAGCTGTCAAATTGCCTGTAAAAGAGCAGGCACGATTGGCATCATTTTATCCACATTTTAAGATCAGAAGCATTTTTGGCCATTAATTGATGGAAACAGATTCTGACAACAAAACAATGAAGAACTAAGTCAACATGGTTTCATTTATTGAGAAACACAGCTTTAAAAATTCAGTGGAAGCAACTCCTTTACTATCAGCCAGAAATGGGAAAGATGGATTTACATCTCTTGTTAGGACTAGATCCATTATCATGCTAAATATGGAGTAAGATCTAATGAAGTTGGGGATTCTTACATACCACAGTTATCTGATGTGTTATTTCCTGAAAATCTTCCTTACAGCCACAAAATGGTTACAGTTCCTCTGGCAAAAGAAAGAAGTCAATATATACTCAACTGCAGAAAATTAAAAGACTGGCAAGCTGATAGAATGCATATCACTATGACCAGGTATATTATATTGCATTATGAGGTCAACAAGAGCAGTCTGTTTTGCTGCTACTAGTATTCCTCCAAAACTTCCAAGAGAAAACTTTCCAGTTCTGTTCTTTTGGTTCTTAGTGGTATCAGAGGCTGGTGAATCGGTTCGTGACGTTCCTTACAGGATTTTCTGGGCTCGAAACAAGGCAGACTTTCCCTCATTTTCTTCTGCACAGCTACTGCGTATGTTCCATTCTGATTCGGAGGAGTGTGAGTTCATGAATCCACACTGCCTCTGCCATGGCCACTCCCGCTGCTCCCCTCACCCTGCCCCATCAGCTGTGATTGGCCCCCCCTTTTTTTTTGCATGGTTTAGTACATCATTGTGTACGTGCTTAAGTCCATACGACCCCCTGGCCCCTCCCATGAGCCCTCCCCTGACCACCAATTTGCACTGGTATGAATGTACGTTTCTGCACCACTGTGAAAGTACGAATCAGATCGATCTGGAAAATTGGAAAACCGATTTCTTCCAGTTTTCAAATAGCGCACTTTACCACCACATGGGGGTGCATTTAGTCTGAATTACGTGCGGAACGAAGGTAAATAAACTGAACCTAGTCCGCTCCAACATGCAGAAGACCTCCATGGCAAGACACATTGGCCCGTCTTAACAACTGCATGTGGAAAGGACCGGAGTAAAACAACTGCCTTTCCTTCCTGCTGCAGCCTTTGGAATTGATCAAAAATCAATTGTGGAGAGTTTCCCAGCCCTCTGGAGCAAATCTTTTGGGGTACATGCAAGAGCTGCAGTGGGATAGGGAAATGGCCCATCCCACTTCTGCTGGATTCTGTTGTTCTAACAGAAAAAAAATATATCTATCCAGTATTGTTTATCGAGACATCAGGAGATACTTGTGCAGCCACCTTCTTCACACTTGTCTTTCTATTAATATAACGCCAAAGGGCCTGGAAGTTATTAGTCCCAGAATAGTGAAATTTCACAAGTGCTTTGATGAAAACACTTGTGAGATTTCTCCTTAAGAAACCCAACTGGACCTTGAGTCTTGTAATCATCACTCAGTCACAAATATACCTTGTCTGAGAAAAGTGCTTAAGAGCGTGGTTGGTTTCAATGTCACTCTGGATAGTACAAAATTAAACAGATGATCTAGACCTTTTTTAATCTGGGTTAAAGCAAGGTTTGGCACTAGAACCACCTTGGTTGACATGATGAATGACCACCACTGGAAGAGAGACAGGAGAAATATGAACTTATGTAAACTTTTTGACATCTTGGAGCTATTGATGCCATTGATTGTATGAGCTGTACTTATCAGAAGATAAAACTGCTCTACCAGCTTCCAAGAAGCTCAGGAAATGGTTGGGCATATGTATCTTCTCACAAGGATGTTCTTCTCTGCTATCTCCTCACCACTGCTGTCCCCTGGCTGACATGAGTGACCCTTACATATAATTGACCGGTAGAATTCCAGCCACTCTGAGTAGATGATTTCTTTCTTTTTTATTTTAAAAAAAATATTAAATAAAAAATCACAATCCACACATACAAAAAAAATGCAGCCATGCAAACATAAACAGACATATATACATAGCTAGAACAAATATTAACAAACTCTAACAAAGGCCCTTTCCGCATGTGGGAAAGGGACCGCGCAAAAACAGGACTCACTAGACTTCTTCAGAGTCTGGGTGAGTCCGTCAGGACAAGGGGCAGTGCAAGCTCATCGCTCCGCACTGCTCCGGCATCCAAAATGGAGGTTTCTGGTTGGTAGAGGCTCTCCACCAACTGGAGAAGCTCACCAGCCTAAAGCCCGCCCCCAGCAGATCTGCAGGCACGCACTAGTGCACGCCTGCAAATCTGCACCGGAGCGTGGCGATGGAGCGACACGGAGTTGCAGGCTCCGTGCTTTTTAAAAACCTCTAGAAAGAGGTTTTAAAAAACACGCTGCGCGACCAGTTCCGGTTGCTCCAGAGCGGACTGAGGTGCGGAATTGCAAAAGTAGTCCGCCCCAGTCCACTCATGGTGCAGAAGACCTCTGCCGGAGGTCACTCTGCACCGTTTTAATAGCCCAGTGCGGAAAGGGCCAAAGATTGGTTTCCACCCTTATGGTAAACAGTTCATAAACATTTACACCAACCTTTAAGTCGTACATTTTATCCCATAATTATTAATTATTGCTTGTCACTTATTTTATTTACTTAATTTCTCAAGTTTATAATTACTTATTAACTTATCCTAGATTATTTTATACTAATGATCATTCATCTGAAAATAATAATCATGAGATTTCTCATTCCAAAAATCATATCTTCTGGATGGTCCACAATCTCCTTGAAGAACCAAGTCCTTAGCCTGGAGGTGGCCTTTAATTCAAAAGGTGGCCTCAATGATTTGGAATATCTTCCCAGCTTCCATAACTTTGCCAGCTGCACAGTTTCTGGAACAAACATCCCAAGCATTATGAACACCTGTTGTCCTTTCTATAATGGCTGTACTTTTTCCAAGCACCAGTTCATTTTACCCCATATCTCCATCAGTTTGTGGATTTTTTTAAAAAGTCCACACAACAATTTGATTTCAAAGGCATGAAAATTAATGCATATTTATCATACAGTTTACCAAAGTACAAATTTGAATAAGTATTTTCCCATAATAAGGAGGTGGGTAACTAGTGGGAATTGGAAGTCCCACCTTGCTCTCCTGAAGTTCCCATTGGGGCCATACCCTGATCTCCCCACCAAATTTGAGTGAGAGAGAAAATGTGTGTCTTGTAAATAACCAATTATGTTCTCAAAGCCTCTATAAGACATTATTGGATATTTTGCTGCATTTCCCCCCCACAACCTGCCACCTATTTCAAGGCCAGAGGGAGCTTTTTATCCCCCCACCTCCCCGGTAAGAATTTACCAGACAGTCAATTCCTATCTGAAGCAAAGGTTGGCCCAAGCATGGGAGAAAAAAAGTGAAGGGCCTCCTAAATGGAGCAAGCTGATCTACAGTGTTCTTAGAGGCTTAGGAGGTATTTATTCACCCTTTTGGGATGGAAAATATTTTGATTCCTAACTTTGAGGGCCACAGGGATACTTGAGGGGTTGCAAAAAGAGCCTTAGGGGCATCACCTTCTCTTTCCCTAATCTGAGCCCTTTAGTATACAGTTTTTCACAATGTCCACTTTTGTGTGTAGCTTTCCTACTATATACTTCTATTACACAGTTTCTTTTGTAGAACTGCATCCAGGATATTGTACAGTGTGGAACACTAAAAGCTAATTTGTATCCAAATCACATAGTCATTCAGAAAATGCAAATTAAGTGTTAAAATATGTACCAGATTAATTTGGAGCCCATCCTTATTGACTATGGTGACTTGTGCTCTGGTAACCCCTAAGGTTGATAACCATAGTACAGCTGCTCTTTGGAGTGGTTCAGATTTAGCTAGTGCAGAATTCATCTGTGAGAATTCTGACCAGTGTGAGAAGTGACGATATGTAGCACTGACCATTAGATAACTACATTGCCAGTCTATTCATATCCAATTTAAGGTGCTGATATTTAGCTTTAAAAGCCTAAATACTTTGGGACTCAAATAAATAAATAAGCATCTCTTCCCATACCAGTCTTCCTGTATTAAGATTGTTAGATGAAGTCTTTAAATTCTGTTGTTCTATGAAGTGCATTACACTGGCAAACCTTTTCCATGGTGTGGCCCCACCTGTGAAATGCCCTCCTGAGGAGGAGCATGACTGGCTCTAATAGTATATATTATATTTCTTTTTCAGCACCAAGTCAAGATTTTTTTTTAAAAAAAATGTTGAGGTATTTTAACTTGCTTATGTGATTGTAGCGGATTGCATAGTTTCCTTTTTTAACTGCCTGACAATTGCATTGCTAATGACATATAGCTTTAATATTGGTTTTGTAGCATGAAAGTGTTTGAAGTTTTACACATGCCATCCTAAAGTCCATTTTGGGATGAAAGCAAAGCATGGAAATATTTCTGTGTTAAAATGTATATTAAAAAGAGGGAGAGAAGAAGAAGAAGAGAGAGAGAGAGAGAGAGAAATTAAAGCTTTCTCCCTGCTATGTGGGTTTCAGATTTTCATGACTTGAATCCAACATATGGTTAACAAAATGAAACGATGTGCCAGTTTTGCAAGCACATTTCTTTAGTTATTCAAGCAGTGGGATACTTAACTCTTGCCATACTTAGGCAGGCTGCCCACTTGTGCAACTGGTTTCACCACCACAGGTCAATTGCACAAGTGGAAATTGGATTGGCTTTTTGCACAAATTGAAGTTACACAAATTGAAGTTGGATAGCATGTAAGCCAGTTACACACAATCCAGAACTTGGTATCTATGAGTGGAATATTAGGCCACTGTACTATTATATGCACTGGCATCATTCAACACTGGTCATTGATGGCTTCTCTTGGCAGGAATATGAGGGGACCCTGGAAGGCTTTTTAAGTTTTTCTGAGCCAGTTATTCCTTGCTTAAAATAGCGGGGCAGGCAAACAAAAGCCTGAGAAAAAGGAAAAGTACAGGGATCTAAATTACCATGTAACTAAGATCTAAATCCTCATGTAACTAAGAATAATTTTTTTAAAAAAACTTTCTCCTAAGTGGAGTGAGAGTATGAGAGTTTCAGTGCATTTTTAATGATTTGTCACACTTTCGTGGAAAAAATGTTTTTTGTAGAAAAATCTTGGGTTCTAAACAAAAAACCAAATGGGTTTTATGAAAAAAAAAAAAAAAAAAAGGCATATTTTGGAACAGTGAGTTTTGTACTGTGCAAAAAAAAAATGCTAGGTTTTATACTAAAAAGGAATATTTTAAACAAATATTTTTTTTTCATTAAAATTTCCCCAAATGTGAAAGATTGTGCAGTGGACATTCTTGTTATGTAGGTATACCCATTCCCATTGAGGATGAGAAAATCTGAGTATTCTTTACATCTCTAGACCAGTCAGAGTTGTATCAAGGTGAAATATACAGCAGTGATGGAGGAAAGGGGAAAATTTATCATCAGATTACTATGGTAGTGACTGAGAAATGAAATAGTATAGAAAGAGAGTCAGTAGGACTGCAAATTGGCACATGAGCTCTCAGCACTGACTTTACTGGGAGAAAGCCAAATCCAGAGTGCCCTCCATCATCCCCTTGTAGCATTTTATAGTCACTAATGACATTTTATTGCTCAAAGAGTCATTCAGCCATATATAGGTGGGAATTTTCCTTGACTTATTTTATTGTATCCCTGGTCTGATCTGATGTGGAGCCAGTCTTTTAGCTTCTGCATGTTCTGCAGAAGATGTTATGATCTGTAAAGCCAGTGAAGTGACCAAAGGCTTCGGTTTCTGGTAATAATAATACTACTACATGGTACTTTACTTCTTCAGAGCTTGCGGCTTTTATAGCCGAATGTTTACCTAAGAAATCATGAACAATCAGCTAAGGAACTGTGCAAAACATGCCATCTGAACAATTTTTCCTATTCTTAATGGTAGAGTGGCCACAACCTTTGGGCGGTTATTAGAAGTAGTAATATCAAGGCTGAAAGAACAAGTGAGCTCAATGGGTTGAAAATCTGGTATGTATTGCCTGCAATGTACACCTATCATTCCAATATTTTAACTCTGAGTACTCCTCACTGCTGTCCAGAAAAGTAGGCTGGTGTTTCAAATTGCTGTTCAGAATTTCTTTTCTTTAAAAAAAAAGAAATTACATAATGCAACCAGGAAATGAAAATTTGGCAGCCTGATTATCCAATTACATGAACTGTGGAAATGTGCTTCACATGTTTAATATACTCCAGATGCAAATCTCAAGGGTTGGGTTTGTTTATTTTTGAAGATTTAATTTCTTTTACTTGGAGATTTCATATGACAGTGGTGAAAAGATGGCTGAACCACATAAGGACAATATATATATCAGGAAAGGATAAGAGGATTAAAGGGCCTGGGAGACATTATAAACAACAAGAGGTTGCAGACAGTTCACGAGCATTGTCTTCTCATTATTACAAGTCAGGAACCATTGTCATAAATCAGAATATGATTGGCATGATAGTAATACAACAACAACAACAACAACAACAATTACTATTACTGCTGCTGTTGGTGCTACTGCTTTGGGAGCAATTCCAAACAAACTGACAAAGCATCTGAATGAAGTCACCATAGACAGGATCACAATAGTTTTTAATTATAAGAAATTGATACTACTAGAAACATGCCACATTATCCAGTGATACTTCACTGATTCCTAGACTTTGGAATAGAAGCTAGTCCTTACACTCATGGCCTTTGAATCTTAACTGTAGTACTTGGAAATTCTAGATCTACAGCTGGATTTGCTTATTTAATCACAGTGAACCCTCCACATTTGTGAGGGTTAGGGCTGCAAGATCTTCCACAAAAGTGGAAAAATAAAAATAAAAATTACAAACTATACATATACACACACACACACACCCCTAGCTGTATTTATCTGGCATTACCTGGGATTTTATTTTCTCATAGGTAATTCTTGCTGTAAGTGGCTCAGGGAAGGAGGTGACTTTGCTGTTCCCCCTTCAAGGAGGGACCACATCACCGGCATGACCATTGTCACACTGGCTGCTGGAGAGGGGTTGTGGCCCAGGTGGAACTTTTAAACCGCGGCTCCACCTCCCCTGCTGGCCTCTTCTTTGTTGCTGTAGGCAATAATTGATGAAATTGCCCATAGCTCATCCCAAGTCTCATGTGGTCTCTTCATTTCAAGGGGTGGGCAGCAAATACCTTAGGAATTATCTTACCTTACCTTAGGAATTAGATACATTTGAAATACACAGATTTGAGATCCTGTGTCTCTAATTACCCAATCTGTCTTGTCCAGTACCTGTAACTTTTCCCCATATTCCCCAATCCAATCTGTATTCAGAGTTATTAATATACAGAGTTTGGCTTCCTGAGGGAATGCACTGCCTTTTTGTTGCTGCTAGGTCTTGTCTCCATTGCAACTGGCCTGAGCTCTCTGGCTGAGAATTCTAAAGGCCCCTCCCAAAACTGCCAACCTCAGGATTCCATAGAATCTTCACAGCCAGCCAATCATATGAGGTCTTCTTGCCTCAAACAGCCAATCATATGAGGTCTTTGTCTGCCTGACACAGATAAACAGACAAACTCACTCACAAACTTTGACTTTTATATAGTAGATTTGAGAACACTTCACCAAGAATCTCTAGGTCCCCTAGTACAAATCTTCTTCTGGAAGTGGACCATATAGCCATGCTGGAGGACCTAGAGATTCCTAGAAGGAACATATTTTTTTTCCATGGGAGGGAAAGGTCCCAGGATCCAGACATTCCTAGAGGGAACACATTTTTTTGTAGCGGGGGAAAGAGGTTTAGAATTTGTTAATAAACAAGCAAATAAATAAATGCAATAACCCGCAAATAATCAAATCCACAAATACTGAACCCACTAAAGTGGAGGGCCCGCTGTACACTGCTTGGCGTACTCAAGTGCTGAGAGATTTTACGTCACCACTTAAGAGTTCATTTTTAAAAAGAGGCTGATAGAACCAAACAGGAGTTCATGATCTAGGTGTGTTCTGCATTAATTAATTAGTGCTTCCAGATCTTGCTGAATGTGACATTGCTATGTATTCCAAACAAATTCCCCTGTTTTCTTTTGTTTTGTTTTTTGGCTGCAGAAGAAATCTGGACTGTGAACACCCAGGGGAAATTATACTGGCCCATGAACACCAGAGAGAAAAAGTATAGAAATTTTAAGAATAAAAGAAAAGCTCGGTGGAATGAGACTAATGGCCTATCCAGTCCAGGGTGCTGCTCACATAATGGTCCACTGAAGTGTCTATGGGAAGTCCATAAGAAGATTATAAGCATAATAGCATCCTCCCACTTGGAAAGTGAGCACAAACAACCTTCCATTCTGTCCTGTAAGCTTTATGGCAAATATGGGGGAAAAATGAGCCTTTTAACCAGAAAAGCTGTATTTAATTCCATTTCCAGTGTAACACATTTTGCTGGGCCAGAAGAAAGACAAAACTCAGCATACATCAGCACAAGAACTCATAACTCTATCAAGCTGCTGTTTACTATAGGTTCCCCCCTACATAAAGGATACAGACATCTCAGGTTACTTGCCTGAGGAAGGGAAGAAGAAAATTAAGACTGAGAATGCAATTCTGGGTAACCAACATGGAAAAGAGGCAGATGAACCAACACTAGGCCAGCTGAAACTCTGTTGAATGCAGTCCCTTCCCAGTCTAGGGGCCCATAGTCTAACTTTGTTGCCAACATTGTAGCTTTGTCCCTGAGCTGGAGGTGATTTGGATCTGGTATGAACCAGCTCCTTCCTCACCTCGCTACTTCTCTACTCTTTTTCAGCAATTCTGTCAGCAGAGCAGATCTGTTGGCAGATTGCTCTCTCAGATCAGCTGGCGGAAGAGTATTCAAATAGCAAAGGGGAATTGCTGCCAGCAAAAGAAGTTTGTGCCCAATCTTAACCCACTACAGCCACTGCATCTGTGAGATTATACTGCCCAAGGCCAATGAGGTGTATGACTGCTTTAATTTTGCTCCTATACAAAAAAAAAAGAAAAAGGCAGAACCAATTAAAAAAATTACTCTCCTGTATATTGTCCTGTGTAAGAGAATAATAAAGCTTGTTTCACCTTTTCCTTTCTTAAATGGTTTTAGTCAGAGCATGTGAGCCTCTGGCAAATAGTGGTACATCAGAGTATCACATCATTTTTCATTTTGTTCTTGCTGTTTTTATTTTATTTTATTTTTAATGTTTTGCTTCAGGAGGTTATCACTGCAAAATGCATCATCCAAAAGCAGGGTCATTCTTCTCTGTGCTAAACCACGAACATAACTGCAACCATAGTTACCTCTTCTGTTTATTTTTGTTCCAGCAATTTCATTAATTTTAAACCTGTTCACTGTTTGCCAGTGAGCTATCATTGTGTGTTGTTTACTAATAGGTTTAGCTCTGAGGATTTCTGGGTACACATGAAGGGTCTTTTGATAGAAATGGGGTGGGAGTGAGGAGGAGAGAATCTTTCAGGGGGAAAAAAAGGCAATGCTATTTTTCAATATGTGGCACATTTACTATAAATAGCAGGAATCCGTCAACTCAACTAAGCATTTCACGGGAGCCTCCATATCAAAGGAGACCATTTGGAAAACAGCCTTTGTCTTAAATGTGTCTATAGACACTGCATTTGTTGGTTTTCGAGTAAATCCAAGCCTATTTATAAGCTCATCTGTTACATGAAGGGGATATGAAAATAGCTCCCTGTTGCATGAAAATTATCTATACTCTACTAGAGACAATACACTTAGCCTACTGAAAGTAATAGAGTGAAGTCAGCTTCATAGTTTATTTTAATGGGCAAAGTCTCTGCACATCATAATATCAAATAAACTCCCCGGAAAACATCATCCTCGTATAATTGTATTATACAAGAGGAGTGTCACTTTTTCTTTGGAAGAGCACCATTACACTTTTATGATATACGTTAAGGGGAAACTAGATGGTACCATTGATTCCTGCACTAGCATTTTTACATCAAAAGACCTATGTCTGCCGTCCAGGTCACTGATATCACAAATGAAGGGAATTTAATGGTCTAAGTTTGGTCTCCAGAGAACAACAGAATAGTTAGTACCATCATAAAGTCTGACAATGTAGCCCCTTTGGCAGGTTTTTGTTGATAATAGGCTTGAACTGCAATCTTTTTGCCTTGGTATAAGGGGATCTTTTACAGGAGGCTGGAGATGCATTAGGAGAATAAAACAGAGGAAAGGAAAGCTGCTGAGTACACGGCTGTGTTTCACCTGCACCATACCTAGGGTAAGGTTAATGCAGCAGTAGCTGTATGGAAACTGCTTCACCCTCGCATTAAAAGGAGCTTATCATTAGGGATTACCTAGCTGCTGCACCAGCTGCAAGTCTTTACTTAAAGACTTAAAGGTAAAGCTCTTTCCATTCCCTATCCAATGACATTTGCAGCTCACTATAATTTATTGAATATCTTCCAAAGAGCAAACACAGGATTTCTCCTGGTACTGTTTTAGTTGGGTTGTAAATGTTTGCCATTTACCAAGAAAAGAAAAGGTGGAGGCGTGGGGGAGGGGAACACATTAACACTTTTGCAAAACATAGTGCAGCATTTTGAACTTGCCTCCTCTCAGAAGGACTCCTATTTTCTCCAGACTTATATGAAAGTCTTGGTGTGGCTTTGCTACAAAGCAACAAATACACACACTTCCACTGCTTTTCTGAAAATAGTGGTTGTTTCCCCAGTTTCAGTGAATAGGACCAGCTTTACCATCATATCTAGGGAAGGGGGTGTCTAAGGAACTCATCCAGAGGTGAAAGATAGGGATGCCCAAAGACATTTTGTTGCCTGGGGCAAAGGACAAGATAACACCTCTTCCATTTTGTTTATAGAGAAGCTAGCTGGACCAACTGGACTACAGTGGAATCTTACTTCAAGACTGACACATTAAGACCCTCTACCATCTACCACTTTTGAGAGCAGCAGGCTAATTTGGAGGATGTAAACAAAGCTATACAGCAGCCACAGCACTTTTCTTCAAGAAGAGATCATGCTTGAGAGAGGGCTCAAAGAAAGCAGTTAAGGAGGTTTGACTGCTGTCATTCAACAATAGCTATGCAATGGTTCATCTATGCAATGGTTGGGCTGGCCCTTATGAAAAGAACACAGAATATTAGATATTCACAGTGCAATCTTATGTAAATCTACTTAGTAGTAAGTCCTTTTCATTTCCATGTGGTTTATACTAAACTAAATATGTAAAGAATTACAGTGCTAAGTAATGATTACTAATTTTTGTGTTTTTATTACTATTTATTGTATTGTATTGCTATTGAGTTGTAATAATGAGCTCAGGTCTTTAATAGAACAGCAAAATGTCTTGGAATTGATATACCAAACCAAAGAAAGCATAAACATTTAAACTTTTTGCATTAGCACTGGAATTTTTAGCCAATCTGCATTTCATGGGAACATGGTATCTCAGAATTCCTGACAAGGATCCAAACAAAAATTAGCGGCACTATCTTCATGTTTTATGAGTGCCAATATATTGATGAAGATGCTTTTTTAAAAAGGGAAACAGTTAAAGAAGGCAAATTACATGCCGGGTGATGAAACATTTTCTTCGCCTTCCGGCTAACATGCATACAAATTATATTAATAGGCTATAATTATGTAAACTTTATTATGTGTGTTAAAGATAACATTAAAATTATAAGACAAATGGTGCTTAATCACCAAAGAAGGGTTATGACAAAAAAGAAGTCAGCAAAATGAATGGGCATCATAAAGTTTGTTTTGCTTCCTTGCACAATGACCTATCCCCTTTATATTAAAATAATAATAATAATAATAATAATAATAATAATAATAATAATAATAATGCTATGCACAGTATGTTTCACCTTCAAATAGCTTTGCAAACATTGTTGTACAAGCATTTATGGCCTTCATTTCATTCAGTCTGTGCATATTTGTACACTGTGTGTGCTCTGAAGACTTTTACCCAGCCCAACACCTTGTTAAGCTTACTCATTTCTCTCCCCTCATGTCTCCATTGCATAAGTCTAGATTGAGCAAGTTGGCAAAAATGAATGGTCATAGCATGGAATATAGATGACATTGGTAAAATAAATGGAATCTCTTCAAAATGTAACCCTTTCCTGAGAAATTCAGCTGAAATAATTTTAATTGCCAAGTAAAATTGAAATATTTGCAAGATATATTTGTCAGTATTCTACAGAAGCTATTTAGCAAAGTTTGCATAAGGTCTCCTGGCCTGACCCCCTTCAACCCACCTTAAAAGTCAACAGCTGGATTGGGCAAAGGATGTCAATTCAGCTTCTGATTGGAGTATGAGGAAGATTTCCACCCCCTTCTACCAGTGAGCAAGACTATCGCAAGAACTTGCAAAAGGAATCCTGCTTCTGATTGTCACAGCCTCAGTCACTGGCAGGAAGGGGTGGAAATGTTATCCTCCTTCCACCCTAATTGAAAAGTAAATGGACTAATCCAGCTGTTGGGTCTTCAGGTAGGCTGAGGTGGCATTTTTATAGTTTTACAGAGTAGCTACATAATCTTACTGAATATCAAGCACTTACAGAACTGTAACTCTAGGTTATGAATCTACAACTGCAATATGGAATACCAGCTGTTGCCATTCCTTTCATCAGAATTTATGTCCATTAATCTTGAGAATACCTTGCTCAGTCCCTAGTGATCTCTGACCTAAAGCAGTCTTACCTCTTGCATCAAAGCAGCTACAGCTGTAAACCTTGCAGTTTCAGGGTAGATAGTAAGGAAGGCAAGATTCTGGTGATTAGATGAGCAACTGTAAACTTTTCTGTTTCAGTGCAGATGGAAAGCCCTTAAATAGCACAGAACAGCATGCTAAAAGAAGGGAAACTTCTGGTGAGAAGATGGGTTAACATACCCCCACTCTTAAGGCAAACATTTCAGCTTGATGGCTGACAGTTTAGTAGTGGCTAGGATTTTCCCTTGTTTATAAGTATAAATATTGTGTTACAGTTGTGCAGCCAGTGTGGCTGAATCCCAAAGCAATTTTTGCTCAATCCAAACCAGAATGGTCTCGATCACATCTAGGCTGGGTCAGCCTGAACTGATTTGAAGACCTACAAATCAAATTGTACTAAAAAGGTGCGTTGTCAAACATTGGCACATGAGAAAAATGCCAGGTTGGGTAAAGGGGCAGAAAGGTAGTTATGTTTTCTCATTGACAGGGTTAGCTTCTGATCTGTGGAAAAAATCTGAACAGTAATCTACAACAGGATGGGTTAAATGTAATTTCCAGGCATTGGTGGGCTGCAGTTTCCAGCACTGCTCTCCATTGACTATGCTGACAAAGGCTGATAGGAACTATAGCTCAAACACAGCTGGAAGGGCTGCATTTCACCCACCCTTGCTCTAATATCAGAATACTTGGAGGTGGGGAGATATATGGTGACAAGTGCTTAATCAGTTATCTTTCTCTTGTTTTCTAACTGTCTGTAGAAAGCTTTGTTGGAATTTGGTGGATTGTGTTTCTTCTCCCTTCATTCTACCAATACACAACCTCCCATCCTCTTTTCCTAATCCTTTTACAATCCAGTTCCGCTGTTTCTTCCTCTTTATATTTACTGATGCTTTCAGTTGAGACAGGTTGAGTCAATCTGTGCTGATCTCAGTGTTCTTTTAATAAAGCATCAGCTCTGGCCAGCATAACCAACCACCAACCCTATTTTGGGCTAGTTTTTAGTTAGATTTGGTTTTCTTAATTATTATTTCAGTCTGTTTTTGTTGTGTTTTTTCCCATGTTTATCTCTTTGTTTATACTGGGTTCCTCTCCAACCCCACCCCATTTAGGCATTATGTTAGATCAGAAGAAAAAAACAACCTACGGAACAGTGGACCATGCTCACACCGCCCACCTTGGTTATTGCTTCCATTCTTCATTTTCTGAAGAATGATGATCTGAAGAGGATCACTGATTTTTTAGGGTTCAGGATTGTGCAGAAAGCTTCCTTGTACACTTTATGTTCTATTCTTTAATCTGTAACTCTTTATATGAGTAGAAAGGGGCATGGAGCTGGTGTGCTCCCGCCTTGTGCTTTTATTTTACCTAGATAACATAAAGCCTGAATAAAAGTAGTGTCTTAGCACAGAATAAACACACACATACACACATCACAGACACTTCCATAGTGGGGACAAGAAGTAGCATACATACTTAACAATATTCAAACAAACTTTATGGGCATTTAGCACAACACTAGAGAGCCATCGCATGGAGGAGTACTTTCAGTGTTGGAATACGACTCCAGGAGACTAGGGTTTGAATCCCTACTTAGCCACCAAAATCCACTGGGTAACCCTGGGCAAGACACACTGGCCATTTCCGCACTAGATGTTCTAGTGCTATTATTCTCCTTTCACATCCTATGGAATCCTCAAAGACTAAACTGCAAACTCCAGGATTCCATAGGATATTCAAAGTGGAATAATAGCACTATAACAGTCTCGTGCAGAAAAGGCCATTGTCTCAGCCTCAGAGGCAGACAATGGAAAACTCCTTAGGTACACATCTTGCCAAGAAAACCATGTAATAAGGTTGCCTTAAGATCATCATAACTTGAAGACACAGCAAGCACAAAGCACAAAGCAAAGCACAAAATTCTTATGGCCTGCCTGTCTGCAATCTGGCAAGGTTAGTCCTTTCCAAAGATGTCTCCAAATTCCATGCAATTGGGCAAAAAGAGCAAATAGGCTGTAGCCATTTTGTTTTCCCGGGGCAAGTCAATGGATGGTGCAAAGATTTTGAAAATGCAATTTTGATGTTGATTCAGCCCTGAATTGGTTCCAACTGGTCAGAAATAATTTGGAGCACAATCCAAGTTGTTGAATTGTAGCGAGGCAGGACTGCAAAGCCTATATTGCAGAGCAACAAAACTAGGGAGGGACAGGTTTGTGTTCCATCTCGTTACACAGTGTCTTACAAAACAGAGCATCCCTTCTGCCAGAGTATGTTAGAACCTTAGTACCACTTAAGACCAGGGATGCCAATTCTGAGTCTTCCCCATCCTGCTGGGTGTTGTTCTTCTTCCAACACTATTGGGAGGTGTGGGATTTTTTTTTTTTCCTGAGATGACAAGAAGTTGTGCAGCTTTCTCTGGAAACTAGCCTCCCTAGTGGCTGTGAAAAGACTTTTCAGTCCCCACTCCCCCACTGCTTTGATAGCTGCTTTAACAGCCTCTTTGCAGGATTGGGTTTTTCTGGGAAGGAAGTTGCAGGAAAAATACATCACCATCTGCCCAACATCCACAGTTTCCCCACCCTGCAACTCTCCTCCACAGCTTTCCCCTCAATCTTTCACAGAAGTCCTGGCAAGAGGCTGCAGCTCTCAAAGGCTGCCAACTTTTAGGAAACTTCCCTTCTCCCTTCTCCAACCCCTAGTTGGTTTTACAGCTCTAACGTCTTTTCACAGCTGATGATTTCTGCTCAAGTTTGGAACGGAGAGGGAGGAAAAACAGAGGAAAAGCTGCAGAAAAACAGTATCTCCTAGTTGACCACTGGAAAAATTCAGCAATTTTCAATTAAACTGCTTAGTATGGGATGGGGGTAAAAGTATCAGCAAAGCTGCAGGACATTCATTTTTTTTTCTTCCTGCACCAGTACTTGAATGGATCAGGAACTCAAATTTGAAAGCATTTGAGAAACTGGTGCATTCCCATTCCATCCCTACTCAAGACATAGCGGAAAAGAAAGAGGGGAAGCAAGAGAAGGAGCAGCAAGGCCTGGATTTGAAGGCAACTTCACAATGAGTTGAAAGAGGAAAGCTGAGATAGAGGAAGAAAGTGCTTCGACTCCCTTTTCCTTGGTTTTTCCCAAATTGATAAAAGTAAAACCATTGACCAGTCAATGATACTGGAACATAATAGAGTAGAATTGAGGGGGGCTTTCTTGAAGTTTCTTGAAGCAAATATCGTAGGTTACAGGAGGGAAAGTAACATATTTTGGACAGCATGTTTACCTTCAAAAACCTATATAGGTACTTTCTAAATATAATTGAATATTACGAAAAACATAATGAAAGAAAACTAGTCATGGTATTTGTTGATGCAGAAAAGGCATTTGATATGGTCAATTGGTCATTCTTGAAGATGACTATTAAGCAAGCACAAGCGGGAGAAAAATTTATTTCATGGATTGAAGCAATATATTCTCAACAAATGGCGAGACTAATTATAAATGGAGAATGCACCAAACGGATTGAAGTAATGAGAGGAACAAGGCAGGGTTGTCCCCTATCACCTC
Source organism: Iguana delicatissima (assembly GCA_948472985.1). Classification (NCBI taxonomy): domain Eukaryota; kingdom Metazoa; phylum Chordata; class Lepidosauria; order Squamata; family Iguanidae; genus Iguana; species Iguana delicatissima. The sequence continues at coordinate 77,702 of CAOKZL010003604.1, forward strand.
TGTTATTCATTATGACATTAGAAATACTCAACAATAATAGAAGATGCAACAATAAGAGGAGTTCAGATAAAGAAATATCAATACAAACTCAAAGCCTTTGCAGATCACTTAGAACTCTTTCTTGATGATCCTCTCAAGAGTGTTCAAAGATTGATGGAAACTATTCAAGAGTATGGAGATTACTCCGGTTTCAAGATTAATAAGGAAAAAATAGTGTACATAACAAAAAATATGAGGGAGAAAGAAGAGGCTGAATTCAAACAAACAGAAAGCCAAATATTTAGGAGTTTGGATTACAAAAAGAAACAACGAATTGTATCACAACAACTATGATAAAAAATGGAAGGAGATAACTCAAGATTTGGCAAAATGGACTCAACTTAAAATATCCCTGTTGGGACGAATATCAGTGATAAAAATGAATGTACCTCCAAAAATGAATGTACCTCCAAAAATGAACTATCTTTTTCAGAATGTGCCTATTATTACAAATACCAAACCTTTTGTTCAATGGAAGAGAGACATAACTAAATTTATATGGCAAGGGAAGAAACCAAGAATTAAATGGAGAATTATGACAGACCTAACAGTGAGAGGAGGTCTAGGCTTGCCGGACTTACAGGTATATTACAAGGCAGCGGCATTCACTTGGATAAAAGACTGGATGAATCTTCAAAATATGGGAATGCTGGCGTTAGATGGAGCTGACTTAAGAATGGGGTGGCACACCTACATGTTCTATGGAAAAGCAGCAATAGATAAAGACTTTATGCATCATTTTGTAAGGAAATCGTTACTTAAAATATGGAGCAAATGTGAGAAGAAGAACATAAGACAGCTACCCAACTTGGTCTCCCTGCAAGAAGCTTTCTTTGGAAGATGGACAGATACAGACAAATGGCTACGATATGAAGACTTACTAGAAATGACAGAAAAATGCGGTATGAAGATGAAATCAAGAGAGAAATTGGAAATTGAAGGAATAAAATTAAGCTGGTTTCCCTACAGACAGCTAAAGGAAAGATTTCAAATGGATGTACAAACTTATGGAATACAACAAAAGTAACAAACCCAATTATTGTGATTGCTAAGAGAAAATCCACCACATTTATTAGCATATTCATATGAAGAAATTTTACACCAAGAATGTGAGGAGGAGACAGTTAAAGCAGCGATGATACAATGGGCACAAAATGTTGGACATCCAGTACAGTTAGAATGGTGGGAACAGAGTTGGCAACAAACACAGAAATTTACCGCTGCTCAAAATTTAAAAGAAAATTATTACAAACTATTTCATAGATGGTACAAGACACCAGAAAAATTAAAGACAATTTATAAGACGGGTACAGGGCAATGTTGGAAATGTCAAGAGAGTTCTGGTACACTATTTCATATGTGGTGGTCATGTCCCAAAACAGAAAAATACTGGAAAGAAATACATAAGAAAGTATGTTCAGTTCTGAAGATTCAATTTGGGATGATACCTGAACTTTACTTGCTAAACATGACACATATATTAGATGGAACTTCAGTGAAGAAATATTGGAGAATAATACTATACATGGTGACGACGGCCTGTATTGAGTATGCACGACTTTGGAAAAATGAAACTATACCTACTATTGAACAGTGGTGGACAACTTTTATGGAAAATAGAAATGCAGACATTATCACACAAAGATTAAAAGGGAAATCAGATGAAGATATTAATAAAGAGTGGAAAATTATTACGGATTTGGGTTGGGTGTAGACAGAAGACAATGCATAATTCATGATATCAATTACTATACAGGATAATAATCATAGAAATATCATGTAACAAGTAAAGTACAGAAATATAGCAGGAACTAACTAATTAAGTTTGATTATTAACATTTTATTGCGATACGCGGTATAACAAATAGAGGAAATATTAATAATTGTAATCCAGAAAGGAAAGGAAGAAGAAGTAACATTGCATGTAAACATTGCAGAGATAATTGTTTGTTTTATTTGCTGAAACTTTAATAAAATTATTTACACACACACACATATATATATATATATAAAAAACAAATCTATATAGGTACTTTGCAAAGCAATGCTAAATATTTCTACTCTAATTTTTAACATAGTTTGTTTTTGAGGATGGTGGAATTCTTACTGACCTTAATCCCACCTGAATGACAGTTAATAATAGTACATGAAGGTCATTTGACTGTCAGGCAGATGTAAAATAACCTGGCTCTTTGCCGTGCAGAATGTAATCTGACTCACACTTCTCTGTTGAAAGATATTTATACTCTTTGATGGTATAGCATTTAGTTAGGATGAAAACCGTAGCCATTCAAAGTCCAGGGCAATATTGAAGACCCATGGCTGACCCAAGGCACTTTGCAGCCCCAGATATAGCAGCCAATGGTTGTCCACTACCCAAGTCAAATGGTATGCTGCCTCAGGATGCCTACATTATTTTAACACCTGAGGCAGAAAATCACACAAACACCTCTTGAGGAAGTCCTATCCCTTCCCAATCACCATCACCACATAGTGTGGGAAGTCTTATAACTGCACAGTTACCATCATAATGAATATATTCCTCCCCTCAATGCATCTAAGGTTGAAAAAAAATAGTCCCCATTGTACTGATAAGAACTTTTTATTGGTCCTTGGCAATGAAAATACAATAACATATTGAATAACATTTGTTTCCCTTTCTAAACATCCAAAAGGGGCTGTTTTAGTGTCAAGCTGAACGTTACATAAGCATAACAGCATGTTGCATGTAGTTCTGTCTTTGTTTTCATGAATTGCCAATGTTGAATTGCCAATGATGCTGCCAAGGTTGGGTGGAGGAGTCCCCATTGACACTGGTGAGAATTTTTTTTCTAAGCCCCCTACCTATGTAAACATGGAGACAAACATTTTTCTGAAAGTATTTGGGGAATAAGGGGATAAACTTACTCTCCTTACATGCTGTGTTCCCAGTATGAATTTCCTCTTCATTCAGGTAATTTGTTAAAAACAGACAAACACAGATGTAACTATCTGCTATACATTCAGAACAATGTGCCTTTTGTCCCAATGACAGGGTTGGTGTGAGAGGACTGTGTCCTTTCACACCTCTGATGAACTAATCCTCTCACTATCCTTGGACAGCAATCCTTATTAATGATTCCAAACATAGTGTGCATGTGTGCAGAGGTTTATTTTCTCTGTGCCAAGCATAAATTGTTAATGGGTTTACTGTCCAAAACACTGCTCTGACTCTATTACACACACACACACACACACACACACACACACACACACACACACAATCTGAAACTGTGAGAATGATTTGCTAATCTGGAGGCTGTGGTAAATATTTCTTTGTGTCAGTCCTTCATCTGCATTTCTAAACTTCATAACAAAACTTCAAGGGGAGGGAGGAAAGAAACTATTAGCTACAAATTAGACATTCTCAGAGAAGCCTAGAATTATTTTTCAGGACAGAGGGCTCAATTTCCCAATCTCAGGTGTATGATTAAAATCAATTAAATCACTCTTCCAATGTCAGCGTCAAGATTCTCCTGACAAATGAAATTATGCAAGAAAAGTGTTCTCTTCACTCCTCAACCCTTTCTCAGTATCGCTCACATCCACAAATGAGATCAAAATGTTCAGCTCAGGGATTTCAGAGATATTTTCCATAAGAACATGAAAAATCCCAGGAACCCTATGTAAGTAGACTTTATAGTCTCTAGTGGCAAGATTTTGATGGCCTCTGTATGGTTGGATATATTCATGACTAACAAAATGAAAAAAAAAATACAGAGTAAAATTTAACCGTTTGGACACCTCTTACCAATAAGCTAAAGTTTCAAATGAAGTATTATGTATTGTGTGGCAAGGATACATGTGGTAACCTTTGCGTTTCTCTTTTTATTCACAGAGATGTCCCTGATGACATCCTCTCATTGAAAAACTGAATTTTATCAGTCTTTTTTAGCGGCTTGCCAGGCATAAGGAGAGAAAGCACGCAGCCTCAGCTTCAAATGACCACACCATTCACTGGAAGCCCTGAAGAGTTAATTTTAAATTACAGTAGTATTCATCAAAATAAAGCTGTACATTACTGTCAGGTTTTGGGGGTTTTGTTTTTTGTACAGGAAAAAACCGTAGAAGCAATAGATATATCTCATTTTTAGAGGTCCATTCATGCAGCTGAACTATAACGCTGGCACATTATTTACCTCTTAATTTGTTAAAACATATGGACTTGCATTGAGATTTTACCCCAAGAGACTTGTGTCTATATACTATTTGCTTGTTTGGTTTCACTTTGTTTCCCTCAGAGACGAACACATGTTTTCTGCGTTTCAGAAGTTTTCCTGATCTACATACTTGTTTGTTCATGCATTTTAGGGACAGCAGTATTACAGGTAAGATTTGGGTCCTTTTGAAAAACAGCCTGATTTATACAAAAGGAAAAAAAGGAATAATAATTTGAGAGTGGAATGACTGAAGCAGAAGACATTGTAGCTCAGTGGTAAAGCACATACTTTGTACGGAGAAGACTCCAGGCTCATTCCTTGACTTAGAATAAAGCAGTTTTCTGTGTTCTGTCCCAGAAGGTTCTTGGCATTCTTTTTCAACTGATTGAGAATTTCCAACACATTACATGGTCCTAAAGCAACCTTCCCTTACTAGTGCTTTCCAGATGTGTGGAGCTAGATCTCTCACCACCCTCAACCAGCATGGCCATTCCCAGCATATCCAGCCATGATGGGAGCTGTAGTACAACACATTTGCAGCAGGCTGAAGAAGTCTGCCATAACGAATGATGAAGGATTGCCTAAGGATGGCTATATTTCACCCCCCACCAAAAAAAAAAAAAAAAAAAAAACCTTCCCTCAAAACAAATGTGAAAACACTGTGATTTATACATTACATTTCCAAAACAGGCAATAACATCATTTACGTTTGCCGGAATTCAAACTGGCTTTGCTTTGAAGAGTAGCACAATGACCAGACATCAGCAGGTAATAATGAATGACTCCATGCTTCTTATGTAGGCCTTCATTTGCTGCTTTTTGCACATATGGCTTGCTTAAATAAAAAAGTCTTTGTCTGCCAGTGAAAAGATCTCACAAATCACCTAATTTTGTATGGGAGGAAGTTCCACAGTGGGAGCAGCCACCAAAAGGGTTCTCTCCATGTTCTCATCAAACATAGGTGTGGGTTGGAGGCAGAAAGGATTCCATCTTTCAAAGATCTTAAAATATAAATTCATAGAATCATAGAATAATAGAGTTGGAAGAGACCACAGGGGCCATCCAGTCCATCCCTCTGCCATGCAGGAACACACATCAAAGCACTTCCAACAGATGGCTGTCCAGCATCTGCTTAAAAATCTCCAAAGGAGGAGACTACTCCACACTTCAAGGCAGCATATTCACTGCCAAACAGCTCTGACCATCAGGAAGTTCTTCCTGAGGTTCAGGTGGAATCTCTTTTCCTATAGTTTGAATCCATTGCTCCTTGTCCTAGTCTCTGGAGCAGCAGAAAACAAGCCCACTCCCTCCTCAACATGACATCCCTTCAAATATTTAAGCATGGCTATCATGTCCCCTCTTCACCTTCTCTTCTGCAAATTGATCACATAAATTGCTTCAGTTTCTATCCTGTGGTTAAACCTTTTTGGAGAACAATGTATTTTATTAATAAATGATTTTTTAACCTCAACTTGAAATTCCTTGCTCAGTT
>CAOKZL010003605.1:0-83179 GCA_948472985.1 Iguana delicatissima
GGGTTTTGCCCTTGCCTTCCTTTGAGACAGACTCCTAAATCTAGATCCAATTCACCATCTGTTTCAGAGAGGCAGCCAAGTTAATCTTTCTCAACAAGAAGAGCAGAGTCTTGTCTCACTTAAATTAAAACACCATGAGATTTTTTCAAGGAGATCTAGTTAGAATACCTTTAAGAGATTTTACAATTTAGCTAGAAACCTTTTCAACAAGTAAACTGCTACAGTACTGTTAATAAGCCTGCTCACCTTTCAGCTGCCCAAACAGCTTGTTCTATGGTTTTCCCCTTCTAATTATTCTCCTAACTAGTCTAAGATAATACAGCCACAGGGACAGCTGGTGGCTTTCACTTCAGTGTGGTGGTATATTCATTCCAGATCTAACTCTGAATTGTAAAGGACCTGTCCACAGTACTGAATTTATTTTAGAGATAGGGCTCATCACCTTGCAAGATCCTTTAAACTTCAGACTAAAACATGGAGCGGATTTGTCCCACGCTTTAGCGTACAATCCTTTGTACACCAACAGTAACAGAACTCACCTCAAGGTCAACTGTATGGGTTCCCTGTTTGGATCAGTGAAGTCAGGATGGCAAAATGACACAGGAGGCCTCCGAAAGGGCTGATACAATCAACTAGTTGTGAATTTTGGCCTGGAGGAAGAAGGTTGGCAGGAAGAGAACGGTGCTGAATAGCAGAGAGAAACAAAACTCAAGGTTGTCCAACTATCATAGACACTGCTCTTTAGCCATCTAGTCATGACCTTACTGATATTTTGATTCTTGCTAGCATTTTGTCTATGAACATCTCTGTTGTAGTTACATACACATTATTGCCATATACACTGTTTACGCAAATAATTTCTCGTTCCAGAGCACTGGAGTTTCTAGTGTACTTCATCTGAATGAACTGATTTGTTGTATCGTTCTTCTTTTTCTTTTCCTTCTCCAGAGTGCCCCTCACAGCCAGGGAGAACATCTCTGACCCCACCTCACCAGTGAGAACCAAATTTGTCTACAAGATCTCCAAACTGTAAGGACTTTTTTCATTGTACTTAGGTCCATAAGGCAAAATTGAAAATAATTGCAGACTGATAAAATGCATGTTTGTGACTGCAAAAAAAGGTGTCCTGTTAGGGGTTGTAGCAGATACAGTAGCATCATTAGAACTCCTTCACATCTGGCAATGTTCCAGTAAGAGTCATAACGCTGGCACAGCCTCCTTCAGGCAACTTACTAATGCCACATCTCCATGCAATGGGTCTACTTCCCACAAAGCGTCTACACCAGTGGTTCTCAGGCTGTGGTCCTCTGGCTATTTTGAACTTCAGCTCCTAGATGTCTCAGCTACCTTGGCCTATGGTCAGGGATCCATGGAACTGTAGTCCAGAACAGCTAGAGGACAAAGACTGAGAACAATTCATCTGACCAGCAGTTATTACATCTAATCAGGATATAAAGTAGGGATAAGGAAAGTGTGGATCCCACTTTTGCAGCCTCTAATGCCTCCTACCAGCCCCCCAAAGTTCCCCCCAACCATTTAAAAAAAATTTGCATGATTTGCAAGCAAAAATTACCCCAAAATTGCACCCTGCCCCCCAAATGCACAAACCTTCCCCAGCTCCCTCAGAACCCCTGCTCCTCCCAGTCAAATGCACTCTGTTCTCCCAGTTCCCTTTCCAAAATGACATAACAAAGTCATTTACAGTTGTCATGTGGAGGGGAAATGGTGTGTGTGGAGAGGTGCAGTTGGAGGTGCAGCCCACAGTGGGGCTGAAAATTGTCCACCCCACAGGTTCCCACTGCAGGTCTAAAAATAAAGAATGAGAGCAGAATCCTGTGAGATGTGATTAAGGAGCAAAAAACTGGCTTGGGAGAAATGGAAGAAACAGGATTTTTATCATAGGAATATAGGCATATAAGGATAGGATAGTTACTTAGGAGGTTACACCAATCTACATACTAAAGAGAGAGCTGGATAAGGAATGAATGAAGAAGGAAGTGAAGTCATCGTTGAGTGTACCACTCTGCATCAATGACAGGGACAGAAGAGGTAAACCAGAAGGGAGACACCTATATTACCCTAATTCTCTGCCTTTACCACTGCTGCATCGTGTAGGCTTTCTTCGGTTCTTTCTATACAAGTGTTGCTGCATTATTCCCCCTTTCAAACATAATCCTTTCAGAGTTACAGATGAGCACAGCTGACCTATGAGTCCTTTCTGGGATTTAGTCTGAACTTTAAAGGAGATATCCAAGATGCTGAACCTGTTTGGGGAATTGAGTTCAGTGCCTTGGATACTCCCCTTTAAATTTGGTTTGTCTATGGGATGCTTCTTAAATTGCCAGTTCAGAATGGGAACAATCACTGGAGCTTATGGCTTTCATCTAATTACAAGTTATTTCAATGGGTATTGTCCATTCTGTCCCTGGACTTTACAGTGGAAAGACAGTGACATATCAGCAAGTGGCCAGTTGTCAAATGAGGGCAAATCTCGTGACTGAGAATCAGAGCTCGTCCTAGTCATTTTTGAAGATATTCTGGTAGGCAGTCACAATGTTGTAAGCTAGACCTATGACACTGTAACAAATTCACACTCACTTTTATGATCAGGGCTCTTTTGCCACAACTGCAGGTACCCCTAAAGCCCATCTTAAAAGCCAGGCAGCTGGGCTGAGAGAAGGTGTTCTGCAGCTTTGGCAAGTGGTGTGCTGAAGGATGACACATTTAACCCAGTCCCATCAGTGCAATGCAATGAAGGGTTGTGACAAGACCCACGTGAGATCTTGCTTCTACTTGTACCACAGCTCACTGGTGGGAGGATGGTGGACACATCATCCTTCAGCACCCTGCTTAGCAGTGCCACAGAATTTCTTGATCCGGTGTGCCTGCCTAGCTTTTCAGGTGGGTTTTAAGGGGTTGGATCAGGAAATGAAGTGTAGTTATGATATTGTAACTACGTGTCTAATGCAGAATCTGGGCTGTTGCTGTGTGAGAGAGCCTCAAATGGTGTTCCACACCCACTCAAGTCAGCGTGCGCAGGCCCCTCAAAGCCAGGAAATTATTTTCTGTACATGAGGCAAAAAATCCAACAAGCACCCTTCCTCACTCTTGACTGTGAATATATAATAATATCATACCATGCTGCCTTTTTGTGAAATCCAAAATCTGCTGCTTGAGGCAGCTGCCTCACTCTGCCTAGTGGAATGACCAGTCCTGCAAGACATAGGTGACAAATAAGCAGAACTTTGTAAATCCTGATACTCTGCATCAGTAACAGGGGAAGAAGAAGGGGTGAATGGACAAATGGACAATCCAAGAAACAACCCATGAGCCAAAATCAGAAAGTAATATTCAAGAGTGCTGTGAAAATCCTTTGGTTAGATCTAATGACTAACATTTTTCCTTTGCTATCTGTGTTCCAGCTGTGAGAAATGTGACTCAGATGGCAATCCAGGGAAACCACAGGATGTTGGGTCAAGCAGTCTATGCAGTGACCCAGAGGAAGCCTGCTACACTTATGACAGGAATAAATGCTACACCGCATCATGTCTGTTCACCAATGGTGGGAAAACAGAAGTCATTCAGACGGCCTTGACTCCAGAATCCTGCTATGCTGATTAGAGCTAAACCATAATATATGGCCTTATGCGGCAGTTCTATACCAGATGAATCTGTGTTGTTTTTACCCCAGTTCTGGCTAAGTCCAAGTAACCCTTGAAATTTTGGTTTGGTGATAGTCATGAAGAATTCACTGTTAAAAACCCTGAATATCCCTCTCAGGGCTGTGAGTCTCTTGGATGAGAGAATTAACCATTTAAAGTGTAGACTTCCTCATATTGACATCAATGCTTAAAGTAAATAAATAGATCTTTGGATGCATCAGTAGAATGCTTTCCTTCTATTCATTCCTTATCCTGCTGCAGTAATTTCTTCCTCTTCATAACACTGTTCCTTTCTCCTTCTCATCGGCATTATTTACAGCCCCTGCTGAGCATGTGTTCTCAATAAATACACAAGTACGCACCTTTCATTATTTCCTCAGTCACTTCATTGGGGCTGAACAGTACAAACTGGAGAGAGTGCATTGGTTCTCCAGCTGGTATGAAACTGGCCGCAGCATTGAATACACTAGTTACATTTGGGGGTGATGAAGGTGTAACAGAAAAATAACATTAACAAAGAAAAGTATGGCACCTAGAGCTCTAGAGCAACCAGAAGTGATGATGTTGGCTCTGTGCCCGCCCCCTGCTTAATGCAGAAAGCCCCCCAAGTATTTTTGTCAACTTCTCTCCAAAGTTTGCATGCCAGGGGATAAAAAATGACCACCACAATCTCCCCATCTGTTAATTTCTGTTATTTCCCACCCCATTCCTATCTCCTTTTCCTTGGCATCAGGAAACTATTCGATTATAATCAATTGACCTTGGAAGAAAAAGGACTCTTTTTTTTGTAATAATCAATTTATTTAGAAGTGTATCTGCTAACATCAGATCTTTATTTATTTACAAATACTTATAATGGATCCAAAAATTTCAAAGCAGTGTACAACAATGGGAAATATAAAACGTGCACAATGGTCAAACACACAACACATCAAATGACATACAGTATTTGTATGGTCCATGAAAAGATATTCTGCTGGACTATACAATAAAGATATGGCTAGATTTCAAAATGTATCTAAAACTAAGAATAGTTTCTAAAAGACAACATGGAATTTCCAACATATCACTGAGATGCAGCTGCCAACAAATACCTAGGCGTTGCTTGTTCAATAGCATAATCAATCTCAGCTCCCCAAAATATTTTCCCCAAAACCATTACTGGAAATTGTTGAGTGAACAGGGTGCAAAAAAAAAAAAAGGGAAGAAAGGAATGGGGTGAAAAAGATTTGTCCCACATTTCTTATAGATTGATGTGATTTCTAGATACATTCCAGTTGATGTGGAAAAAAGATTTTGACATAAATTTAAAGACCTTCAAAGCTATACAATGGGCTCTTGAAGTTCTTTAGTCTGATCAGACAGCTGTTGTATAATTTGTTGATTTTGCTAGTTTTTGTCAATTCTGCAAAAAAAGATCCGGCTTCCAAGGAAGTTGTGCAAAAGCATTGTCCAGATATTAAAGCAGGGCTGGCCCATGACCAAATTATAACTTAGCTTCCTGCAAAGAGTGTCTTTGATGGGCCTTTAAGAAAAACGACTTAAATTTATTGCACTCTTCATGCCTTTGATCTGCATGTAAGATTTATCACTGCCATAAAGATGATAAAGCTGCCATCAGCAATCTGTAAATCTTGATTTATCCATCCCATCAGAACTGTTTTAGCACCTTGTTTCTACACTAGATTTTGTGAGGTAGAAAATAACTGAGCAGTTAGATGATGGATGAGCAGAGCATAGCCCTCCAAATCCTGCTGATCTGCAACGCCTGTCAACCCTAGTAAACTATGTGTGGCTGGCATTCACAAAGCCACTTACAAATACGTAACCTAGAGTTACGCATTCATGACTATTTCATATTCACCATCACTGATGTTCCGTAAGTCCAGCTGGTAACACTTGGTAGACTATGAAACAAATGTAATAATAATGACTGGAATTTACTTCTGAATTTACATCGTAAGGGAATTTATGTCAGCAGGAAATAGAACTGAGCAGTTTTGCAATGTCCATATTCAGCAAACAGCTGCTCTTGCAGTACCAAACAGGGGAGCCAACAAAGTGATAGCTGTGCATTAGGACTGATACGCAACAAGACCCAATGCGCAACGGAATCAATGTGTAACAGGACTTTAGTATGTATGGATATATCTTTACACTTGAGGATCTAATTCCTTCGCACCTGTCCTTCCAACTCCTAATTTTCTTCTGATTCTTGACCACAGTCTCCATTTTGACTTATGACTAATCCAAGGTATAGAAAGTCTATAGTATACTTGACTATTTCAGTCTCTTCATCAACCATTTTAGAGTTATCTAAATCATTCATGGCCATTATTTTTGTTTTCTTGATGCTCAGTTTAACCTGCTTTTGCACTTTCTTCCTTGATTTCCTTAATAGTTGTTCCAAGTCTTTGCTGTTTTCTGCTATTGATGTGAGATGATAATATGATGATTTCAAATGCAATTAAAAAGTATTTGACCCTGTAGAGCCCTGGCTCTATTACACCACTGGCAAAGTGTCCTTTGGAGACCACTTGTCCATGCAGGCAGTCTCTGTGGCTGCTTCACCCAGAATGCCTCACTCTGAGATAGGACTCCAACAAGGTATTGATAGGTGAGCTCACATGCACTGATATGGTTATGAAAGCCTCACCAACCAATGAAGGAGAAAAGGAAATGGAAGAGGTGGATCATTCTGCTTCCAGCAGTGTAACATCTGCCACCAGCCATGGCCCAATACAAATATATCTGAAGGTGTCCAAAAGCACCTCAAGCAGCTAAACCAACTGTACTTGGGAGCTCCTCCTCAGTTAAGGCTCTAGGCTAAAACATGGCAAGCTCAGATTTCCTTCAGCCTTGACAGATTCCAATTTTTTATATTAATTCATCGAGGTTCATAAAGAATCTTCTTTGACTGAGCTCCTCGCACTCTAAAATTCTTTCATGGTGCTCCTCAAAACTCCCACTTTTTGTCCAGTTGCATCTTGTACAGCTAGCATCTGCCTCAGGAACTGAACCAAAAGGAAAATGTCAGTGTATTTTGAAAAGGAGTTCTTACATATGCAATGGATTGGAGTGGAGACTAGTTTGGGCTCTCAAGAGGTTCTCAGATTTCAGCTCCCAGAAGCACTAGCTGCCAGGGACAACAATAAGGGACTGTGGGAACAGCATCCCAAAATCTCTGGCTTTCCCAGCCCTACTCTGGTCCACTGTGACTCCAGCCCTTACTCTCTTGGTGGAGGATGATGGGAGATTTATAGATATTATATTAAAGAAGAAAGTGTCCCTGAGCCAGTGAATGACTTCCATGTCATTGGAGTGATGAATCTGGTTTGGGTTTCAGCCCAGATTTAGAAGGAGCCATCCAAGGTGCTGAAAGTGGGTTCAGTACTGTGAATGGTTCTTCTTCTTCTTCTTCTTCTTTTATTAAAACAGAATACAATATAGTCATTTCCTCATTTCATCACTGTTTACATTTTTTACATCATTAAAATCTAACATATACTTAAGAAAGTTATTTGTTTATTTCATTAACCCTTTCCCTTCCTACCTTCTTTAACTTGGTACTTATTACCTCTTATCTCTTCTCCTCTACTTTTATTTTTCACCGTTAACTATCCTTTATGTGCAGTTATAGCTTTCTTATCTCTTCCAGCTTATACCATACTTTAGTCTGTTCCTTACCTATTACAGATCTTTTCCCAATTCTCCTCTATAGATATCTTAATTTCCATCATTTCAGTCTTTTTATCTCCTCTTTTTTCTCCTTTCATGGCTCTCGATAAGCTATCTAATGTTGTGTATTCCTGCAATTTACTCAACCATTCTTCCAATTCCGGGGTAGTTTCTCTTTTCCAGTATTTTGCGAATGTGACTCTGGCTGCTGTTATCATATACAGTATGCTATTCTTGTATTTCCTTTGTTCTTTTGATAATTGGTGTAACATATTCAATAAACATATTTCTGGTGTTAACGGAATTTCTATGTTCAATATTTCTTTGATTGCCTTGTGTATCTTTTCCCAAAAGCACTTAACTTCTTCACATAGCCACCACATATGATAAAAGGATCCGTTTTCTCCCCCACATTTCCAACACTTCTTCTCCCTCTGTTTATATATCTTACTTAATTTTTCTGGATCTAGGTACCATCTGTATAACATTTTCATATAGTTCTCCTTTAAATTTTGTGCCAAGGTAAATTTTTGTGTGTCTTCCCAGCTTTTCGTCCACTGTTCCAATTTAATTTCCTGACCAATATTACGTGCCCATAAAATCATTGGATCTTTTATAATTTCAGATTCCAATTCTCTTATTAACATAAAATTATAAATATGGGATATTATATGTTCTTCCTTTTCAAATATTATCTTCTCGAATTCATTCATCAAAGTTGTTACCTCTAATCCTTCTAATTTTTGATCAATTTTATATCTTTCCTTAAGTTGAAAATAGAGGAACCACTGGCAATTCCAGCCTTCATTGTTTAATTCCTCTCTTGTCTTAATTCTCTGTGTTTTTTTTCCAACATCCATTATTATATCTCTATATGTAATCCACCTTTCCGAGGGACTTTTCCGGTTACTATATAAAGCTTCGTGGGGGGAAACCCATAGTGGTATTCGACAATATATTTTCATTTTCCATGTTTTCCAGATTTCCAACAACGATCTTCTTATATAATGATTGGAGAAATCCTTGTCAATTCTTGCTTTGTTATACCAAATGTAAGCGTGCCATCCGAACCTAAGGTCCGGACCTTCAAGGTTCAGCATCCTGTCGTCTTTAAGTGTAATCCAATCTTTCAACCATAACATTCCATTCGCCTGATAGTATAGTTTCAGGTCTGGAAGTCCACTTCCTCCTCTTTCTCTTCTATCTATTAATGTTTTCCATTTTACTTTTGGTTTTTTCTTATTCCAAATGAATTCTGTGAGGTCCTTTTTCCATTCTTGAAAACATTTATTGTTAGTGATTGTTGGTAAATTTTGAAATAGATAATTCATTTTCGGGAGGATCATCATCTTAATAGCTGCCATGCGTCCTAATAATGATAGATTCTGCCTCGACCAATTCTGTAAATCACTCTTAATTTCTTTCCATTTTACTCCATAATTATTTTCAAATAGTCCATTTTTTTGTTTTGTTAAATTTATCCCCAAATATTTAATTTTTTTCTCTTCTTTAAATCCTGTTTTTTGAACCACTTCTTCTATTTCTTCTTTGCACATATTTTTGGTCAAAAACTTCGTCTTTTCCTTGTTTATTTTAAAACCAGCTAAATCTCCATACTCTTTACATATTTCAATCACTTTCTCAATATTTGTTTTCGGTTCTTCTAAAAACAGCACCAGATCATCAGCGTAGGCCTTCATCTTGTATTCTTGTCGCCTTATTTTAACCCCTCTTATGGCCTCTTCTACTCTTATCCTCCTCAACAGTACTTCCATCGTTATTATGAAGAGGAGAGGGGAAAGTGGACATCCTTGTCGCATTCCTTTCTTGATCTCTATAGGTTTTGATTTTTCACCGTTCACAATTAAATTTGCTCTATTATTCTTATATACCTCTCTAATCCATGATACAAATTTTTCTCCACACCTCATTTAGTCTAGCAATTTAAACATAAATTCATGATTTATATTGTCGAACGCTTTTTCTGCATCTACAAAGATCAATAATCCTTTTCATTCATTATGCTTTTCGTAATATTCCAATACATTTATAACTGTACGTATATTATCTCTAATATTTCTCTTCGGAAGAAAACCACTCTGATCGGAATGTATAATTTCTTGTGCTATATTCTTTAATCTTTCTGCTAATATTCTTGTAAAAATCTTATAATCTATATTCAGTAACGATATAGGTCTATAGTTTTTTGGTTCTTCTGGATCTTTTCCTTCTTTTAGTATCAATGTTATATTCGCCTCGTTCCACGAGTCCGGCTTACCTTTATTTGTTATTTCATTAAACATTTTCAACAATGGTAAAGAGAGTTCTTCCTGACATTCTTTGTAATACAATGCCGAAAACCCATCTGGTCCTAGTGATTTGTCGATCTTCATCTTTTTTAATGCTTCCACCACCTCCATTATTGTAATATTTGCATTCAATCTCTGCTGTTGTTCTTCCGTTAATCTCATGATATTCTGATCTAAATATTTATCAATTCTCACTTTGATCCCTTTGTTAGTTTCATTATCATTCAATGTCTTGTAATATTGCCGAAAGGTTTCCATTATTTTCTTTTGGTCTGTAAATATTTTGTCTTCATTCTTTACTCTTAATATCAGATTTCTCTCCTTCCTTTTCCTTAATCTATTCGCCATCCATCTTCCCGGTTTGTCTGCACTTTCGAAGTGTTTTAGGCAAAGTGTCCTTAATTTCTTTTCCATGTCGATCGTATTTTCTTCCCGTATCTCTTCCTGAAGTCTCTTTATATCTCTCCTTACCTTTTTGTTCATTGGATTCCGTCTTAAATCTTCCTCTCTCCGTTTAATTTCTGTTTCCAATTTTGTCATCTTTTCTTCTCTCTTCCTCTTCCACTCCGTCGACCACTTTATTAACATCCTTCTCATTACAGCTTTCCCCGCATCCCAAACTGTTTTAGCAGAAATACTGTCTTTATCATTTTCCTTAAAGAAATTCTTTAACTCTTGCTTTATCTTCTTAACATATTCTTCCTTTCTCATTAATGCCTCGTTTATTCTCCAATTCCAATGTTTACTCTCTCTCTTCATGGATATTTTAACTTGTATTGGATTGTGATCAGAGAAAATCCTCGGGAGGATCTCAATTTCTTTTACTGTATTATGTAATGTTTTTGATATCAAGCACAGGTCTATTCTTGACATCGTTTGGTGGGGGTCTGAGTAGAATGTAAACCCTTTTTCTTTTCCATTTTTGTGTCTCCATATATCTATCAGAGTCAGATCTTCCATCATTCTAAAAAATGTTTTTGGTAATTTTCCACTTTTCGCTTTCCGTTTTTTGGTAACTGATCTGTCTTTTTCTAGGGACAACACTCCATTCATAGTGGATAGCTTCTTTAATGTTTGGTCTACTATCCTGAGTGGGTTCTGTTGCACTGGGGTAGCTTCCCAGGGCATAAGCTCTTTTTGGCAGTCATCTTTAGCTGGATTTGCAAGACAAATAAACTGAATTTCTTGCATTCTTCCCTCTGAGACTAACTTCAGTAAACACAAGGCAAATTCTGTTGCTGAACAGTTTTCTAGTAGCATTTAAACATACATTCTGAAAATATACTCAGGTTGTTTAACTAATTAAGAGATGGGTTGGAGTAGAGGAAGAAATCGGTGGAGGTGGAACTTACCATCTTGGAAGAGAAGAAAGGAAGGGAAGGAGAATTCTCTACACAATCGAAGACTCATAGGTTCCAGGAAATTCTGGGGTCCCATGGTCTTGCTGCCTAGATACATTGATTGTTGCTCACCACGCTTACCTCTGGAATATGGTAGCCTTTCCTTTCAAGAAATTCCTTGAAAGCATGAATTCCGTGAAGCTGCGTGGTCTCAGCATCCTACAAAGATCAGAATGGGTAAGGTCCACCTTTGAGCAATTTTCCCAAACGTGGTGCTCTTCAGATGTGTTGGCCTAGAACTCCAATTTTCCTCAGTCACCATGTGCAATCAAGTGGTGGGCATTTTTCTCCAATACATTTGGAGTGCACTAAGATAGAGAAGGTTGCATTGAAGATCATCCCTTCACACACACACTATCCACTTGCCCCTTCATCCCCTCGTCACTCTTTGTTTCAGTAGAGGCATGGTTCTCAATGTTCCCTTTAAGTACTATGGGAGAAAGTAAATGGGACACAATTTGTGATACATGAGAGTGAAAGATCTGTTTGCTTATCAGCTCTAGCACAGAAGCAGATTTCACCCCAACCTACTCCACTGGTGTCCCCAATTGAATCTCTTTCCTTTCGTCAATAGAATTATTCTAATTCCTTCCTTTGGGAATATAGCAATTGTGGCAGTTGGGAGTTGAACTTTGTGGCAGCACAGTCCAAAATAAAACATGTCAAGTTCATATATACTGTAAGAAGTGATTATTGAAACTGCTGCCTGGGTGGAAGCATAAGTCAGAACATTGCTCCCCATGCCCCTATTTCTCTCTGTCTTCTATTTTGCCATCTCTCAGTTGGGTATTACCTCCAAAGTGTGTGTGTGTGTGTTTATGTGCCTTCAAGTTGCCTGTCAACTTATGGCAACCCCGTGAATTACATAGGGTTTTCTTAGGCAAGGAATACTCAGAGGTGGTTTTGCCAGTTCCTTTCTCTGAAATATAGACCATAGCACCTGGTATTCATTGGCAATCTCCCATCCAAGTATTAATATACACATGCATAATTATAGCACATGTACAGCTGGGGCAACTTTAACTGGGACGGTCCATCCTGTAGAATCCTGGGTTTTGTATTCACTCAGACACTTGCCAGAGTTCTCTGTCTGAGATAACTCTGGGCTTAAAGTCCAAAGGAGTGCACTGGAGCTCTCTAGTGATGTATTCTAATACTGCACCAAATTACAAATCCCAGAATTTTTCAGGATGAAGCCAAGACAAATAAAGTGGTATCAAACTGATCCAAATGCACAATGGGGATACACTTAGAGCTCTTCCAAGGGGGAAACAGCTGAACTGAAGGTGTTTTGGGGAGGGCAGAAATACAGGTGAGGGAGGGATGTGGTACCACCTCCCATCTGCCTCCTCACACTTGAAATCACACATGCACACGCACGCACACACTGAACTCTTAACAGGACACTGGCATGATTGTGACAAGTATAGTTTTTGGAGTTGCTCAACCCCTGTCGGCCTATCTACGTAGTACAAAGTGGCCTGGCCCCCACTGGCATGAGTCTTGCAGGAAGGGGTATTTATTTCATTTCCCTTCTGTCCCACCTTTCTCCTGGCCTAGGACTCAAAGCAGTATACAGGACTAAATTACGGGAAACGAGAAAAACAGATAATAATAAAGTTAACACACAATTAATCAGGTTGTCATATTAAAAACATGAAATCTTTTAAAGTGTAAAATCATTTAAAAACATAACACTAAGAGAAAAAATACAGCACACACACACATAATTCAATTGCTCCCCACGACTAATAAATCATTAGATGCCTGTTTAAACATAAAGATCTTAGCCTGCTGGCAAAAAGAGAGCAGAGAGGGGCCAGCCTTGCCTCGTGTGGTAGGGAATTCGCCAGGTTGGGAGCAGCCAAGATGGCTTTCTCTCACGTCCTCACCAGACTGTGGAACTGAGAGGAAGCCACAGCTGAGCTATTTGGCTAATGGGCGAACAAACTTGGCATCCATTTTCTGCTCCTGTTTCATACATCAAGGCACATCCATCTAAGGCGCTCCAGAAAAGGCGTTTGCTGTTCCATCACCCTGCTTGCTTCCTCATTAATTTTGGAAGGGCTTTCAGTGGGCAATGTTTTCCCTCTCATAACCCTCCTTTCTTTTGCCACCATTTCCTCCCTCCTTTTTCTTACTGTGGAAAATCCATTTTGAAAGACAGAGCAGCTGAACAGTGCTAATATGAGCAGGCCTCTATAAGAAAACATCCTTTGGACCAACTGAGTTAATGTGTCACACTTTATTCTAGTTGCTAGCATATTTAATTATCAATGCAAGGCCTTTCACCTAGGAAAAGAGACTCTGCTAGGTAACTGGGAATACCTTGTCATCAAACATCTTTCTTGAATTCTGGATGCCTGCTTCCTTCGATCTGGGGTCTTCTAAAGGCTCATTCCCTTTCTGCTTTTTCCAAGTCTTTGGGTCCAAGTACCAGGCACCGTATCTTATCTTCTCCCCCTTAGGCTGGCAAAATTCCTGCCAATAACAACATCAACAAAAACAATAACAATAGCACCAGCAAATCATTTCTAATTGCATTTTATCTCCCCCTGAACTTTGCATGGGAAATCCTTCAAAGACTGAAGGTTTCTAACGTCTGTTTCGTAGAATCATAAAGTCGGAAAGGGACTCATGGGCTATCAACTCCAACCCTCTGATCAATGCAGAAAATCCAGCTAAAGCATCCCTAGCAGGTAACTGTCCAGCCTCTTTTTGAAGGTGTCCAGAGAAGAAGACCCCCACACACACACCTCTCTAGGCAAGTGGTTCCATTACCAGACTGCTCTTACGGGCAAGAAGTTCCTACTAATGTTCAATTGAAATCTGTCCTCCTGCAACTTCAAACCATTAGACTTGGGCCTAAGCTTTGGGGCAGCAAAGAAAAGCCCTGTCCCCTCATCTCTGTGACAACCCTTGAGGTATTTAAAGAGAACAATCATGTCACCCCTCAATCTTCTCTTCAGCAACCTGAACATGCCTAGCTCCTTCAACTTTTCCTCATCTGTTTCGTTCTCCATACCTCTTATCATCCTTGTTGCTCTTCTCTGAACCTGCTCCAACTTGTCTATGTCCTTTAAAATGCCAATGCAGTAGAGATGGCTTCCATGTCAGTGAGGTGGTGAATCTTCTCCAGGTTTTAGTATGGACTTAGAAGGAGATACACAAGGTGCTGACTTATTTGAGGATAGCATTTTGCAGCTTGGATAGCTTCTTGAAAGTTTAGGCTAAAGTCAAGAGCAGATTCACCACCCCACTGACATGGATGTCACCAGCCACCTCCACGTCAGTGGTGAAGAGAAGGGCTGAAGGATCTGACCACCATGTCTATGTACCTTCAAGTTACCTGTTGACTTACTGACCCCATGAATTATATAGGGTTTTATTAAGAAACACACAGAGGTTGTTTGCCATTGCTTTGCTCTGAAATTTAGCCTACAGCACTCACTATTCCTTGGTGGTCTCCCATCCAAGTATTAACCAAGCCTGTGTTACCTTGTGAATTGGGGGTCCCGGGAGGGACGCCCAAACAACCAAACAAACTAAACAAGATGGGGAAAATTAGCTGGAGCACTCTCTTGGCTAACGAGAGGCAGGGTAACTTAGCGGGGATCTTTTACCCTATGTCTACAGCATCAGGTCAGACAGCAGTCAGGTAGTTCAAAATAGCAATGAGATTTATTAAACAATATCAAGAACAACACAACCACACTCCTAACTAGAAAAGGGAAATTAGAGTTCAAGGGGAATGGGTGATACGCCACCTTTCCTACAATCCTGGGGAAGCCGACTGTAGAAGAGGAAACCCGGCGTGGCGGCCGAGGGGAATCTGCTGAACCGAGCAGCAACAAGGCAGAGTAAAAGTCCAAAGCGATCCGGCGAGAGTTCCAAAGAGCTCTCGGAACTGGGGGGTTTTATCAGGGAAAGAACGACCGTAGGCTAGTCTGGTCTTGGGCGAAAACAGTAAGTTTTGGCTTGGAGACAATACCTCTGAAAGGTCAGAATTTACATGATTGAATTTACATGTCAGAATTGACAATAATATGGCCGGTATGTAGATGCGGCTAGTTCGGCAGTTAAGCACTTAGCTCGCCAGGGTGCCCTCTCAGGGTAGAGGGTCTCTTTGTTTATCGAATGAGGATGTTTGTTTCGGGAGGTCCCCTAAAGCAGATCTGGCAATCTCTGGCTTGGTTTGGTGAGAGCAGCAAATAGTAGCCATGTCTAGCTTCGCACTTGTTCGGTGGCCTCACAAACACTTGGCTGGTGGCAGAGTAGGGCCAAATTATGATATCAAAATGATATCTTTGGTTCACCAAAAGCCAGGCCAGTACACGGTGGTAACACCTGACCCTGCTTAGCTACCAAGAACAGACAGGATCTGGTGCCTTTACGGTATTTAGGCCCTTTATGACCATTAAAACACTTCTGAAAAACAGCAAAAACAGGGAGCAATTTGCAGGGGTAGTCTGTAAGGAAGATGCTTAGTCTTTTCCATAGCTACTTTTCCCCTAAGGAAGTCTCCTCAAGTGAGTGTTTGTATCCGTAAATGGAGAAAAACAAATAGAGGTAGGACTATGGCAAAGTAGAAGAAAAAGTAAGCTCTTGCCTGCCCTCCATCCTTTGCTATTTCTATACTGTAGATCTCTACCTCTCCTCCTATTACTTTGCAGCAGAAAAGTGTGGCAGATAAAATTCCCAGATCCAGCATTGCAATCCTCGTAGTTCCAAGTTCTGTCAAAATGTCAGTGAAGGCGGATAAATCTTACAATTACTGCTGAGGGGTGGGTTCACCTCCAGACCAATCCAGGACTTCTTGCTTCCTGAGGAGGAACAGAAATTGCCCCTTCCCTAGCAAAGCTGAGATACAGAATGCTTGAAGTCAGCCAAGATACTGCAACACATAAGTAAGGTTACCAGATCAGGATTACCCTAGGCCCTGAGACTTCAGCACCAAAACCTGAAGTCTTGGGATGACCCCCTCATGCCACATATTTTTCAAGGCACACTCTTGCCCTAAGAGTCTCTTGCCATAAGGACTTGAGAAGAGGGTCCAGCCCCTGCTATTCAGGGCCAGGTGCTGAGATCTGGGAACCCTTACACATAAAGGAGAAACATCCCTCCTTGGCAGTAAATCTACAATCATTAAAACCAAATAATAATTTGATACCTTTGAGTGACACACCAAATCTGTTACCTGGGGCAATTGTCTCACTGTGCCTTGGACTAACTAAGGAGGTAGCCAAAGGCTAACCTGGCTGAGGGATTCTGGGAGCTATAATCCACAAAAATAACTTTCTCAAGCTGTGGGTAGAACAAATCCTGAAACTTACATTCTCAGAGATAAACTTGGTCTTTTTTGTACCAAAATGGGAGGGGGCACAGCATGGTGTAGTGGTTTGAGTGTTGTATTATGACCCTGGAGACCAGGTTTTAATTCCCAAGGGCAATAAGTATTTTTGTTATATCAGAATATATTGCCAGTGTAGATGTAGATGCAGGATCTTCATTTTTAATTCAGTACAAGAGCCAACATGATATAGTTCTTTGAGCATTGGAGTACAGCCCTGGAGACCAGGATTCGATTCCCCACTCAGCCATGGAAACCTACTGAGTGACCTTCAGCATGTCACACACTCTCAGCCCAAGAAAAACCTGATACAGGTTCACCTTAGGGTCGCCATAAGTTGGAAACGACTTGAAGACACACAACAACAACAGTTGGAATTCTGTTGGCATCTCAAGTATGCATAAGCTCCCCTGAAGAAACAATGGGATATTTTTGTCTGATGTGAAATGTCTGCCTTTAGTTCAAGTTTGCAAAAGTGGACTTGCACACATGATGAAATTGTGCACGTACACTGGGCATGCACTGAGCATTGCACATTACATATGGAGCCCCTATTCCTTTGGTTGTGCATTCAATTGTACATTTGGTCTCTTGGCTCAGCTGAACAGTAATTGAAGACAGTGGCAGCATCTTGGAAATGGAGTAACGAATCCACTCGATGTTCTAGTTTCCATAAAACCCTGTAATAGAGTTACCTTATGGTCGTCATAAGTCTGAAGCAACTTGAAAGCACATACAGCAAGAAAAGTTTGTTGGGGATGGTGCTATAGCCCATGAGCCCCGGAGCAGGAGAAAAATAGCTACTGGAGCCAGGGAACTTGCCTACCCCTCAGTTAAAGAAACTGTAATCTCTTCATTTCAAAGAAATGCATGGCTTTAACAATATGTCTTCCCCAAAGTGCCACATACCTAAAAGCCAAGGGTCACATACCTTTGAATGGCTACCTGGCTGAGCAGTGTTTTTCATTGCAGTCTGAAGTGGTGGCCTTCCAACATAAGTTCTCAGCTCTGCAGGTAAATCTTTCAGCTCCACAACATTTATAGGAACAAAGGTAGGAAGTTTTGTCTCATACGCTGCATCAAACAGGCTTATAATAGTAGTTTCATCGATATTATACTTTTCTCCTTCCTAGAAGGGTGATTCAAACTGAGCACGTACTTTCCAATATAGATTTATTTTATAATAAAAGAAAAACTGTATACCTTGCATGTATTTTTGCAAATCATGTTTGCAAATAGCCTTAAAGAGTGGTACAGATTGCCTGACAAAATACAACTTAAATAAATATTGAAGAATCTGAAAAACCAAACCTTATAGGGTTTCCGTTTCACTGGTATATAACCTGTACATGCAGACTGGATTTTATTTAAAAAAAAAAACTCCTCTCCTAAAAAGGAAGAGGTAAGGTGAGTTAGCAAGTCAGGAAAGAGATTCTAACAAGAATATAGATTTTCATTAAATACCAGGAAGAACTTCTGTTACCAAATTATACACCTCCACACCTTGATATGGTTTAACTGGCAAAATATATTAATTGATATAAAACATGCCCTGCGATGGCTGTATGGCCAAGCTGGACAAGAGGAAAAGACTGGCTGAACATGTGTGCTGAGAATTAGATTAGAGAACACCTCTAAGCATAGCCATGTCATAGTCAGGAAATCACCAGCAAATTCCAGAGATAGTAGGCTTGCCGCTAGCCTTAACAACTCTACCTTTTGGACAATAGCATCTGGGAGATTCCCACCAGACTACTGATTGTCTTAACTCCTTTTCCTCTGGCCAAGCAAACTCTTCCTTTGTCCTGAAACCTGTCCAGCAAGCACCAAGCTATCAGGGTGACCATTAGACCTTTGTCACTTAATGCTATGACCATTAGCCCATTCCAGACCTCATTGTCCACACTGGGAACACCACTGTTTTCTTGGTCGCAGAGCCATTCACATCTTTGCCCTCCAGGCAGAAATCAAATATCTAAACCCCTAGTTTGGCCAGGCAACTTGCAGTACACAAATTGCTGGTCACCACTCTGCTACTCTGATTCCCAATTGTGTACTGTACTTAGATGCAAGTCTAAGCAACATCGCTGCTTCTTCACTGCTCTTCTAGATCATAGATACCACCCACTATGCCCTGAAATCTCACTATCTTAAACTTTCTTCAGTTAGCCTTGTGCAATTGCATGACTGTTTGGATCTTGTATGTGTGATTAATTCCCCCAATAAAACACAGTTAAGCTTCCTTTTGAATCTCTGGTTGGCTCTTCCCTGCAGAAGTACTGGTAAACATTGGTGTAAAAAGAAGAAGAAGAAGAAGAGACATTTATTTCTATACCGCCTATCAACTAGTGTTATCTAAGCGGCTTACAATGTATTTTAGCTAATTGCCCCCAACAAGCTGGGTACTCATTTTACCGACCTACGAAAGGATGGAAGGCTGAGTCAACCTTGGAGCCTGGCAGGATCGAACTCACAACCTTGTGGTTGCAGTACTGGCATTTAACCACTCTGCCACCAGGGCTCCTAAAAGATCTTATTAGGTTACCCCTACTTCTTGCAGGCTTCCTAATTGAGCTAATAATTCCTCACTTTTGCACAGGGGTACCGGCATCACAGGTGGACCCCTGGGTCACCCACATTTTGGGCAACATTTCCTGTCAGGAAGAGTTGCTTGACAATGGAATAGCCTCCCTTGGATGATGGTAGACCCTCCTTCACTTGAAGTATCTGAACGGAGGTTCAATAGCTTTCTCGTAACAATAGATTCCTGCATGGTGGGAAGCTGAATTGGATGTTGCTTGGGGTCCCTTCCAACTTTGTGATTCTATCATTCTCTCAAGAGAGTGCTCTTTGCCTAGCTATATTGCTCCACTGTTCAGTGTAAAATTCCTGAGTTTGTGAGTTGTGCCAATAAGGGCACAATAACAACTCTGAAAGAAAACCTCATGGGCTGAATCTTGCCAGTAGATTGCAATTGCCTACTCTGGGTATATAGCAAGTAGTTACTTCTTCATAGGTTTGAACAAGGACTCAAGCCACCAAGAAGTTATGCACAAATTTACAATTCTGATTTCCACATTATTCAGCACAGTTTTCAGCCACTTAAAATGCACTGAGGGACACACTGAAATATACATTCTGAGGAGAAACATATGTCTTATTTTCAGAGGAAATAAGTATTTTAAAATGTATATTCAAATAATATTTACATATGTACTTCAAGGGAGATTTTAAAATGGCAGATTAAGAGTAATGAGAAACAGAATCAGGGTAGAAATATGAGAACTGGGAACAGGCAGGCTTACTCATCTCTAGGAAAATATTGCCAAGAAAAAAAAGACAATTCTTATGAATTCTTTTGCAATTTCATCGCTTTGTCAACATATATATTAGAGGAATGAATTGCAGTATGAATATGTAGCAGAATTTGAACAACTTTAAACGAAGGCATTATTTTACTCACCAGAGACTCAAGCCAGCTGCAGAGCTCCTTTGTAGCTCGTTTTACATTCTCATTGAGAGGTGGAACATAATTCAGCATGGCCTCCCTTTCTCTTGCTTCTACTTCTCTTTTGGAGAACCAGGTGTAAGGATCTTTGATTTTGGGGTTCTTGCTGTATAGAAGACATGGTCAAAACACTCTGATTTACACATAAATCCATGCATAGTATGGATTTGCACTCCAAAATAAAGCCTGCTATGTTCAATGGGACTCATTTCCAAGAAAATCATAGAGTTGGAAGAGACCTTAGGAGCCATCCAGTCCAACCCCCTGCTATGCAGGAACACACATCAAAGCACTCCCAACAGATGATCATCCAGCCTCTGCTTAAAAAGAAGGAGACTCCACCACACCCTGAGGCAGCCTATTCCACTGCCGGACAGTTCTGACCATCAGGAAGTTCTTCCTGAGGTTCAGGTGGATTCCCCTTTCCTGCAGCTTGAATCCATTGCTCCTGTCCTAGTCTCTGGAGCAGCGGAAAACAAGCCTGCTCCCTCTTTGACATGACATGAAGCACACATAAGATTGCAGGTTTATTAGCCTCACACTTAGAACATACAAAGAGCAGCTGTAGATGGATCAAACCAAAGGTCTATCCCACATTCTCTTCAATCAGTTGTCTTCTGCCCTGCAGCAATATAGAAGCGCAACAGCACCAGAGATTGGAAAAGTTACTCTTTTTCGCAACCTGGCTAACTGGAGAATTGTGGGAACAACAGTCCAAAAAAGTAACTTTTCCGACCTCTGAAAAAAAGCAGGCTCCAGTGTCTTCTTCAGCCAGTGATACTTGGAACTTACTGCCTCTGCTAGAGGTAATATATGGGCATTATGACTAGTAGCCATTTATAGCGTTATAAGTCATCCTCAAAGTTCATTTAAACCCACATGGGAGGCAAGATGGCTCAACTACTCAGTTTTCAACTCCTGAAGAGCCCTAGAGGGCCACAAGGTGTCATTACGGCTGCCATTTTGGGTGACCAATAATGATATCCCGTCCACATCCTGCAGCCTCTGAGGCCATTTTTTGGGATGGTTAACTGTTTCAGCCTGAAGAGTTCCCTGAAATGGCATATAACAGCCCCACACATGGGGTTTTAACCCTAAAAGGCTTTTGGGGTTTTAACCCTAAAAGGCTTTTTTTTTGGTCAAAAATTACTTTTTTCAACCAAAAAGCCATTTTTCAATGCCCTGATAAGTCACAAAATTATGCTGAGGAAATTTTCCTATCACTTCTTTCAAATAGTGGGGAAAGTTTTGCCAGCTAAAAGTTGTGATATGTTGGATGGTATTTGCAGGTGCATGATTAAGAGTTTATTTAAAAAAATAAACAAGTCTCCATAGACTCCTCAGATGCTCAGCCATCTGCACCCACAAGGTGGCGTTCAAGAGCTGTTAGCATATTTGTGTGTGTCCGTTTTTACCTTGCCCTCTTACAGAATTCAGTATTAAAAATTAAGGAAATTTTATTTTTCCAAAATTAAGAAACCATCTATGTCCTATGTTTATCATTTTTTATTTTATTTATTACTTACATTTGTATCCCATATTTCTTCCCAGTAAGATCAAGGAGATAGTTGTGGCTACATTGCAGAATACAACAAAATTATGTTACTGAATTTTAAAGATGCACACTTCTGATGCACACTGGGCACTCCTGTTGTGCTCCTATACTTCATAACTGGTATCCAGATGAACATCAAGGATCGCCTTGACACACCTCAGTGCCTATGGGGCATTGGGCCATGGTGCATCAGTCACTTCACTGGCTACCATTGTGCAATAGATGCTCACATGTTGTAATCTCATGGCAGTTCAGGGATATTGACAAATTGGAATGTATATGGAGGTATCCAGTGAACCCACAGAACAACACATCCACTAGTTTACATAGGGATCATCTTGAGGCCCAAGCACCTGATCCAGGGAAGGATCTTGACAGGAAATGTGAAGAGGTGAGTTGACAGCAGCCCAAGAGTTGGAACTGTAGGGCCTGTCTGAAGAGAAGAATCTTAGTAGATCACAAGCTAAACATGAGTCAACAGTGTGATGCAACAGCTAAAAAAGCCAATGCAATTCTAGACTTCATTAACAGGAGTATAGTGCCTAGGCTGAGGGAAGTAATAGTACCACTGTATTCTGCTTTGATCAGACCTCACCTGGAATGCTGTGTCCAGTTCTGGGCACCACAATTCAAGAAGGATATTGACAACCTAGAATGGGACCAGAAGAAGTTGACCAAAATGGTCAAAGGCCTGGAAACCTCACCCTATGAGCAGCAGCTTAGGGAGATGGGCATGTTTAACCTGGAGAAGAGAAGCTTAAGAGGTGACATGATAAGCATGTTTAAATCTTTGAAACAGTGTCATATGAAAGATGCAGCAAGCTTGTTTTCTGCTGCTCCGGAAACTAGGACATAGAGCAATGGATTCAAATTACAGGAAAAGAGATTCTACCTAAACAATAAGAAGATCTTCCTGATGGTAAGAACTGTTCAGCAGTGGAATACACTGCTGCCTGGGAGAGTGTTGGAGTCTCCTTCTTTGAGGTTTTCAAACAGAAGGTGGATGGCCATCTGTTAGGAGTGCTTTGATTGAGTATTCCTCCATGGCAGGGGGTTGGACATGATTGCCCTTGTGGTATCTCCCAACTCTAATTCTAGACACTGGGTGAATATGGATGTTGTAAAACTACTCAGTTCCATTTTGCACACACATAAGGCCATTTACAAAGACATACATCTCAAGCAAAATGCCAGCCATCTATAATGGTTAATAATGTATAAACTGAGGATAACACTTCATACATCACACTAGGTGCACTCTAGCCAAAGAAAGCTTATGTCACAATAAGGGTTCAGTGGAGTAATTTTTAGTTCATACACTAGGGAGTAAGAATTAGTGGAACTTACTTCTGAGTAAATATCATTAGGTATGCTGTTGTTTTGGGGTATCCATCCAAAGATGCTGCAGCACCATCATTTCAATAGGTTATCATTTCAGATAGCTTTTAATATTTTCTTTCACTAGGTATTACCTAGTACTTACTGATTGGTTAACTTGGCCTTGGTTTGTCTGCTTCTTTTGTTTTCCAGCCGTGACTTAATTATAGAGGGAGTTTGATGCTCCTGTTCAACAAAACCTGTATCAACTTCTTCACTAACTGGAAGCATCTCTGGATCCAAAATGCCAACAACCTCCTTGAAAAGCTACGAATGAAATAACAGAAGACAAAGAGTTATGGAGTGTTCCTCTATTATCAGAGGTGTTTCTTTGAACATACCTGATGCAGCTGTATTTCAACAGAGCTAGGACAGGTTACTTTATTAGCCTACTACACCCAGAGCCAGCATGAGGAGAGGTGCTTATGGGATTTTCTGCCTCATGTGTCAAAATAATTTGCCAGAGTTTCACTATTATGCACAATGATGGGTGAGTTTATGGGGAGCATCATTTGCTTCTCTGTCTTAAGGCAACACATTGAATTTGCACTGCAGAAACCCAATTGTTGTTGTTCTGTCCCACAGAATCCAGATTGGTAAAGTGATGAGGTACTTAGATTGGGGCTGTTGCTCAGAGAAGCGCACACCAGAGCTCTCCAACAGAATGTTTTAAGTACCTCACCAAACTACAAATCCCAGGACTCGATGACAAAGTGAGCTCAAACTGCTGTAATTGTGTGGCATAGATACCCTCAAAGTGTCTTCAGGTCAGCACTGGCTGGAACTTCCTCAGAAATATTCAAGTAAAGAATCAGGACTAAACAAAATGTTGCAAACAAAATGAACTAACAAAATCTAGAATAGCCTGCCTTCCTTCCTTCCTTCCTTCCTTCCTTCCTTCCTTCCTTTCTTCCTTCCTTCCTTCCTTCCTTCCTTTATGAAATACCACATTGGAATTGCCCAGGGCTGGAACAGTAGCATAAAGAGAATTGTCTTCTCCTGTTTTGTTGGATTCATTTCAGTTGGTCTGGTTTGATTAATAGTACAGACAGACAGGACTCTTTTGCTGTACTGCTTTAACCATTTTCACACACAATAGTAAGTCCAGGGCATGGACGGATGTGTAAAGCCAGGGCAGTTGGAAACTCCCAGAGAATTTGCTTATCTATCATTAAAACAAAAAGCGTCTAGCAGTGTCTTAAAGAAATCACTGCTTATTCCCCAAATAATAACCATCTGTACATAAACTTGCAGCTAAGGATAATAGTCTGTGCATTTGATAAAGTGATTTCTAAGTCTTGCCACAAGAGTTTATGGAATAATAAACATTGTCCTCTTTAGCCTGTCGCAGTCACAAGACACTTTATTATTGTTGTTCTGGACCAGACTAACATACCTGCCTATCAAATAATCTTCCGTCTTTCATTTGCTTCTGGAAATGGACTGTCTTAGAAGAGCCACTCCCTCTCCTTGCAAAGAGCAATGGTAACATGCAGAATAAACCTCGCGTTTTGGTGAGATGAGAAAACCAACTCAAGAGTGTGACCTCCTACATGTGTTTCATTGATTATGCTTTGGGGGCAGTCCCGTGCCTTCTCAAAGACACAAGAACTTTAATCAAGGAAGACAAATAGATCCCTTTGTGCGTAGTGTGGTATTTCCACTATCTGTTTTATTATGCATGTTTCAGTTTTGTAATTACTAGTACACTGGCTTTCTCTCGTGGGCAGATGAAACCATGCAGACAACGTGACCTACACAGAATTTTTTTTTTCACATAGTGCATGTGTAACATTTGACTTGCTAGACGCATAAAATTGCCAACATTGGGATAGGGAAGAGTAGTCTGGTCTATCTTAAACAGTTTAATTAGCAAAAGAGAACATTTCTCTCTACAATTTACCTTCTGGTTTCTGCAGAACTAGTCTGCAGTTCCTGTGCCTCTTGTGTCAAAAGGCACAGGACCAGCCCAGACCATCTTTTGCTGGTCAATTGGCTACCTAATCACACTGAACACAATCCGTATTGTTGTTAGTGGTTTTGAGTACTGGACTAAGACCATTTCCGCACTAGACCGTTACAGTACTTTTATTCTGCTTTCAACATCCTGTGGAATCCTGGGGTTTGCAGTTTAGGGAAGCGCCCCAAAGGCACCTACCTAAACTGCAAACCCCAGGTTCCACAGGATGTTGAAAGCGGAATAATAGCGCTGTAACGGTCTAGTGCGGAAATGGTCCAAGACTCTGGCACTTGTTGCTGTTCTTAACTGCCATCAAGTTGAGAACCGGCTGACAGTGGAGATAATTGTCATAGATCTACATCTACAGAGATATTGTTGTTGTTAAGTGCCGTCAAGTTGACTTTGACTTATGGCGACTGTATGAATGAGAAATCTCCAAGTCAGCTGATCATCAACCGCCCTGCACAGGTGATGCAGATTCGGGGAGGTGACTTCCTTGATAGAGGCCATTTCTGCATGATGTTGCTGAGCTGCTTTTGCAATGGGATGGTGGCAGTTGGCAGGTTGTGCTTCTGCACAATGTTGCCATCCTGTTGCAAGGCGTTGCACTTGCGCGGTATTTGAAAAATGGAAAAAATTCGTTTTACACTTCCCAATGTGTGGTGCTCCCATATTTGGCACTGTGTGGAAGCTGCAGCCATGCAACTGCAACACTTGCTGCTCCAGCACAGCAACAGCAAGTGCCCAGCTGCACTGCAGAAAGAAGGGGCAGGGCTATCCCGCTCCCTTCCGCAGGGAGTGACCAGGTATAGAGAGCAGCGTTGCTGATGCACTCCCTTCCGGACCCGGATTTGCAGTGCAACAATGCAGAAGAGTTGTCATGCAAAAAGGGCCAGAGACTCGCCATCTTTATTGGGGTCTTGCCTCCACTTCCCCAAGTATTACTGTCTTTTCTAGTGAGCCGTGTCTTCTCATGATGTGGGCAACGTACAGCAGCCTCAGTTTAGTCATCTTGGCTTCTAGGGAGAGTTCAAACTTGATTTGCTCCAGGACCCATTCATTTGTTTTCTTTTCTTTTCGCAGTCCGGGTATCAACAGAACTTCTCTCCAGCACCAAGCTTCAAATGAGTTGATTTTCTTCCTATCAGCTTTCTTTGTTGTCCAGCTTTCACAGTCATATATAGAAATTGAAAATACAATGGCATGGACAATCCTAACTTTACTATTCAAATCCCTGCTCAGCCACAGAAACACCTTAGGCAACTCACACACTGTCTCAGCCTAAGAGAAAGACAAAGGCACCCCCCCCCCAAATCATTATTGCCAAGAAAATGGAAGACAGGATTTCCATACATCGAAGTCAGCTTGAAGGCACAGAATAACAAAGTGCCGCTTCTGTTAGATTAAAACTGTAACTCTATGCACACTTACTGGGGAGATATTGGCCATTTCCGCACTAGACTGTTATAGCGCTATTATCCCACTTTTGACATCCTACGGGATCCTGTGGCCACAGGCCCCTCCCAAAACTGCAAACCCCAGGATTCCATAGGATGTCAAAAGTGAGATAATAGCACTATAACAGTCTAGTGTGGAAATGGCCATTATTCCACCTAAACACTGTCAGACTAATGCTTTCCTAAACTTACTTTCTAGGGCATTAGCTCCACTAAACATAGTGGGAGTCACTTCTGAGCAAACATGCATAGCCCTATGTTCTCCTTTCTCAATAGACATGTAAGCTGCACAGTTCAAACTTATGTGTAATTGTAGACAGTTTTCCACTTAGGTGGAGGTTAGGGAGTCCTTTGATGAAATTCATAAACCTCATTTCTTGGTCTCCCTGCTATTTCTTGACCATCTCACTGGTCGTCCTAAACCAGATCCCCAACTACATTCCTACCCTGTTCAAATTATTTATACTGTATTCCTATCGTGCTGCTGGAATGGAAAACGATAGAGCAGCATTCCTGAGAACCTACTGCCATATGTATTGTAAAGTATATATATATACACTCTCCCCCATCATCACTGGTGGATAACTGTTGCAGATATTGGGGCCACTGTTATGCCCCATGGCTCCTTGGGGGCTGGTATAAAAAAAAACAACCTTCCAACTTGATCAGAAGTACACTTCTGTTAAAAAACCAATGTGATTCTAGGCTGCATCATTAGGTGTATAGCATCTAGGTCAAGGGATGTAATAGCACCATGCAATTCTGCTTTAGCCAGACCTGGAATACTGTACCCAGTTCTGGTGATCAAAATGGTCAAAGGCCTGGAAACCATGCCCTGTGGGGAGCAGCTAAGGGAGCTGAGGATGTTTAGACTGGAGAAGAGAGGTAACATGATAGCCACATTTAAATATCTGAACGTATGTCATACGGAAGATAGGAAAAGCTTCTTTTCTGCTGCTCCAAAGACAAGGATACAGACCAAAGGATTCAAATTTCAAGAAAAGAGATTCCACCTAAACATGAGGCAGGACTTCCTGACAGTAAGAACAGTTTGGTTGTGAGATAAACGTGATAGAGTCTCTTTCTTTGGAGGTTTTTAGACAGAGACTAGATGGGCATCTCCCAGGAGTGCTTTAGTTGTGTGTTTCTACATGGCAGGGGATTGGATTCAATGGCCCTTGCAGTCTCTTCCAGCTATATGAGTCTATTCTACCTGGATGCTTCCAGAAGGAGCAATTCTTCCTAATTTTTTGGCCAGGAAAAGGTTGGTCTGTGGATTTTGGAAATTTTTTTAATCTTGAGGGCCACATGCCTCCAAGGGTTGCCCACCACAGCCTCCAATCTTGTCTCCAGTTATGCTGCAAAAGTGGGAGGGGGAGCCCATCTGGCAGGATGGTCTTAGCTTTCCCCTCTCCTTTCCACCCTCTTTCTTTTCGTCTTCCCTTTGCTGCCCAAAACGAAAGAACCAAGAAAAGAAAGCCTATGGAGGGCACACTATAGTATTTAAGGAAACAAATGAATTCCTTCTAACAGCAAAAAAGGCAGAAGAGAAAACAGGCTTTGTTGTAAAATGGGCTTATGACAACCAGTGATTTAAAAAAAAAAGAGAACAATGGCTTGGGAATAGAATGTCCTTGACTAAGTCCAGAACACAAAACGTGCCAAAAATCTTAACCTCTTGCTCCCTTTTGGCTGAAATCTGTATTGTACATTGTTTAGGGGTGGGTGGGTTGGATGTCTCATATGGCAAAAATTCCCTATAGGCATAACCCCCTGTCTCAATTATTGCTTGCAAAGAGGAGATCTAGCAAGGGAAATTCCTCTTGACGCTGGGTTTATTCAAGAGGAACAATCCCCTACTGGCATCAGGGTGAAATGTGGGGCATGAAGGCATTCATGCATAATATATTATTAATTTTCTTAGTGCCTCTCAGACTGAAACTGAAGGTCTCTTTACTAGAAAAGAGATCACATCTGTGATGGCTCCCATGTCAGTGGAGCAGTGAACCTCTTCTGAGTTTTGGTCCAAATTTCAAAGGAGCGTTCAAAGGCACTGAGTCGCAGATTCATCATCCTGCTCACATGGGAGGCACCAGCTTCCACTGGATAAAATCGACAGAGGTCTGATTGTATTCAGGACAGGAAGAAGCCTCCCCACCCCCAGTGCTTGGAAAGTTACTTTTTGAAAAATTCTTGATACTCATGTTGCTTGAAAACACAGCTCTTGTCAAAATGCCTACGAACCTTGTTAAAAAGTGCCTTTAAAATGTTGTTTTTAAGAATAATGAAAATGTTATGCATTATAGGAGTAGAGCAACTTAGTTCCCACTGCATTCTCACTCTTGTAACTGGTTTACAACCCCATGAGCAAAAAAGAAATGAACTCATCTCAGTAGCTACAGTTCATTACATACAAGCTTTGCCCCATTATTTCTAGTACTCATTCCTTACAGGTAGGCATGCAAGAATTTTTTATCTGTTACAAAAGTCCCACACAATGAACCAGCGGTGTAAATCTTGAGGCCTTCTCAAAATTGTTAGACTACAATTCCCAGCATTCCTCACCATTAACTATGCTGGCTAGGGCTGATTGGAGCTGCAGCAGATGCTGTCCAGAGAGCGGAATACAGTGGTAGGCGATGGCTCCCATGTCAATGGGTGGTGAATCCGTTCAAAGGTTTAGTCCAAATTTTAGAGCAACTATCCAAGATTCTGAACTTATTTTGTTGATAGGGTTCAACCTCTTGGATAATGCATTCAGACTCAGTTCCAGGCTTTAGAACTGCTTTCCCAGAGAGGTTAGGCACCCCCCCTGCTATCTTTCCCCAAGCAGCTTAAGATTTTATTTTTTTATTTTTATTTTTGTTAAAATTTCAGTGGGCCTTTGAAGCCTGACTGCTCAAAAGGACTGGGTCTTGCAGAGCTGTGCAGTACTCTCTCTGTTTTGTATATTTGTTGTTTTTGCGTCATTTTTTAACGGATAGTTTAATTATATTTTTAACTTTTGTATTTGTTATAATTTTAGCTATGTCTCTTTTAACTGTCACAAGCCACTTTGAATACCAAACCAGGAAAAGGTGGGATATACATAAATTTATTTATCTATTTATTATTCATTATTATTTTCATTATTAATCTTCACATGTGGAGGCCTCCACATGTGGACGGCTCTATATTTGTAGGTTTGACTTTCACAGATATGCTTATTTGCAGGTTTCTCCAACCCCTGCTGCCCCCTCCTCAAGTGCTGCTTTTCCTGGGGAACCTTCTCTCGGTGGCTCTGATCAGACCACGTAGCCTTTTAAAAACCCGCTTCTGGTCTTCTTCCTCCATCAGCAGCTGCCTGACTGAGGCCATTTCCACACTACAGTGTTATAGCACGATCATTCCATTTTCAACATCCTATGGAATCCTGGGATTTGCAGTTTCGGGAAGGGCCGGCTGGCTCCTCCCGAAACTGCAAACCCCAGGATTACATAGGATGTTGAAAGTGGAATGATGGAGCTATAACACTGTAGTGCGGAAATGGCCTGAGTAAGGACAGCTCACAGCCCAATTTCTCAGTGCTACGAACCCTCTCTCAACGTCCCACACGCACCCAAGTGTTACTGCTGTAGATAAACCCTATCCTGGGATCTACAATTTAATATTAAAAATATCTCCACGTGCTTGAGAGGTCCCCCGAACGAGTACATAGGCAGGCACAGTTGAACAGCCAAAAACAGGAAAAACCCGGTCAGGCCAGTAAATCCATAGTCACATAGCCCCAGGAGACCTCCAGACATGTACAACATAAAATACACAAAGGGTCCTGAGCCCCGAGGAGCTGGCTTGAAGGGATCAATGCATCTGACAAACAGCCCATAAAGCGAGGACAATTTGCATATAGCGGAGGCTTTGACAACCCCGGCAAATCCAATCATGCAAAGGACATTGACATATTGGAGCTCTGTTCTAGCTCCTCCACCTATTGTTCTCTCCAGGAAAGGATTAGCCCTCCAGCTACCTTTTCCCCCATAAATAGACCCAGTTTTTGAGCGGCTCTTTAGATCGCTCCTGGCTTCCCAGCAGACCGCCACTCCGCCCAATGAGCTATCCCCTCAGCCCTGCACACGCTGAGTCTCATCTCTATCTCACTGCTGTCTTGGACCTCCGGACTTCAGGACCAGGTGCAGTATTCCCCAGCTGTAACCCACCAAGGCCCCCTACCCAATTTCCTCTCTTTTTATTCCTCACTAGGTCTTGAGTGAGTGAGTGTGTAAGTGCGTATGTGCACAAGTCTTTATTTTTAATAAAATAATTTATTAGACAATTTTGCTTGGTTTTTGGCTTGGCCTGACCCCGTAAAAACTGGGTAAAAAGACCCCGCTAGGTTACCCTGCCTCTCGCATTGCAATTGCTTGTGCTCTGGCTAGTTTCCATTCCCCATCACATGGAGCACCTTGAGGTGTCCCCCAAGGGACCCCAGAAATCAGGGTAACACAAGGAATGAGATGGGTAAGAGGGAGAGAATGTATATGGCCACCATGCCAGTCCATCCTCTTTCCTTGACCTGGTTTGGACTCTGCGACCCATTCTCCCCATC
Organism: Iguana delicatissima; assembly: GCA_948472985.1. NCBI lineage: Eukaryota > Metazoa > Chordata > Lepidosauria > Squamata > Iguanidae > Iguana > Iguana delicatissima. Next base: position 30,842 of record CAOKZL010003605.1, read on the forward strand.
ATATCTTGACTCCCTTCTTACAGACACATCCAGACATTTTGATATTTCCTATTTTTCCACTTTTGTGGCAGTCCTGCACTCCTAACCCTAGCGAATATGGAAGGCTGACTGTAGTTTGGTTTATTTCACATTCATACTAAAACCAGTGAATTTGCCTCCCTACTGAGATGGAAGCCATGACTCTTCTCCAGTTACTGCTGTTGCATGCCTGCAAGTTGACTCCAACTTGTGCCAACCCCATCAGGGGGTTTTCTTGACAAGATTTCTTCAGAGGGGGCTTTGTCATCACCTTCCCCAGGGGCTGAGGGAGGCAAACTTATACAAGGTCACTCAATAGATTTCCATAGCTGAGCAGGGATTAGAACGCTGATCTCCAGAGTCCTAATCCAGCACTCTGACTTCTACATCACACTGGCTCTCCAGTTATAGACTCTCAGAAAAGCAAAGAAACCAGCAGAAGCCAAGCATTCTTCTGTTTCAGAATTTGTGTTCCCCACCAGCCCAATTCTTAGCCCAAATAGACAGAATCTCACTCCATTCTAAAAGGTTCCAGATGGCTCCCCAAAATAACCATCCTTTGCTCGGTCTCCTGTCAACATGCAAGATGATGTGCGTGCTCATGAACTAATTCACTGCCCAGGAGACCACAATCACGTAGTTACTGCTGCTGGCTTGAGATTAGCATGGTGGTGAATCCACTCTGGGTTTAAGTACAAACTTTAAAGGTGTTACCCAAGATGATAGAGAAGCCTGAGAATGATGGGACTTAGAGTAACATAGAACAGTATAAAGGAATCAAGACTGGGCCTCTGCAGAGTTTCCTCCAATGCCCTTTGGGTTACTAGCCAGTTTTGTTATTCACAGCTATTTATAAAACAGACTTTTAAGCTGGTGCCTGGAAATTAGGCTATCAGCCTTGAGAAACAGCAGCAGGTTGACCTGGGAGGCATACAGGCATGGAGAATGGAACTGATAACAAAGGAAACAGTATTGCCAAGCTCCCAGAGTACAGAATGTAAGCAGACCCCACTTATATAACAGATAGGTGCTGGGTGACTGATGTATTGGGGGAAGTTACTATATGACAGGCCCAAGGCACATGCCCCGATACCCGAAGTCCACCAGATCTTAAATGGATGTGATGTAATTTAATGTGCTAACTCTTTATCTTATGGAAAACAAATATTATGCCTTTCTTTGTTCTAGCACATCCAATTTGTGGAAATATCACCAGATGTCAATCTTTCCTTTAACCTGGGCCAAATAAAAGATTTGTTTTGGTTTGGTTTTTTTTTTATCTTGAATTTCCCACTGGTGTGTAACTTATTGGCTTAGTTTCACTCCAAGAAAAACCTGCCATTTGTTACTGTCAAAGGCCCTTTCCACACGTTCCGTGGAATTCGCGCTGTGATGTTTCCGGGTGGGTTTCTTTTGTCCGTGCTACCGCCGACATATTGTACAATTGTCTATTGCCATTTCCACACCTTCCGTGGAATTCGCACAGCGGATGTGATTGGCAGCTCTTTTTTAAAAAAAATGGCCCCGTGCGTCATGACGTGCGTGCTCACGTCATGCCCCGCAGTTCCTCCCACGATGATTCCCTCCTCCCATTCCTCCTGCTAGCCTTGAAATAAACCGTGACAATTTTTTATTTTCACACCCTATCTCAAGGGAATGGTTTTCCGCACCATAGCTGGGTGGAGTGCATTTTTGCTCCCTATCTCTGGTGGGTTTCCGCGCCCGTTTTCTGCTTTTATCTTTCCCTGTGAGCGATGGAGGAAGAGGTGTTTCCTGAAGTTGAACGGCCCATTTTAGCTGTATTCTGGCTTCTTAGACTTGTGCTGGCTGAACTGGGACATCTATGGGCTACAGACCGCGGGAGGAGGCGCCGGCGATTGGCCTCTATTGTTAATGCTGCGGAGGATTTAAGCTTTTCTGTGCCGCTGCTTGGAGGCTCCTCGCGGCGCGTTCCACGCCCGAGAAGATGGTGAGTCCAGGAGCGGACGCGCAGGATGTGGTGGCAGAAGCCCAATGCGCACATACAGTAATCTTAAAATCAAGGAAAAACCCCATTCTTCAGATCAATAGCACATACCAGAAAGCTTTTCCCTTTTTCTGGCTGCAGAAAGCCGCTTTCGAGACCATCCTGCTCTCTGTGGGGCGGACCAACTGCTGAAGCTGTCCACGCCCACAGCCTGCCCTCCAATTACATCATGCACGAATCAGCACGTTTCTTGGAAAAAAACCCACCTTTTCCCCATTTTTTAAAAAGCCCGTGTGCTGACTGTTGGCGACTTAACCGGGCGGATTAAGGTGTGGAGCTTGCCCATTATGTACGAGCTAGTGCACTCGAAGGTGTGGGCGATGTCCGTCAGAGCTCGCGCTACCTCATTTTATTTATCTGGTGTGGAAAAGGCCAAAGATACTGAACCTATTTGAGGGATAGGAGTCAGTGTCTTAGCTCCTTTAGACTTCAGAGTAAAACCCAGACAAAAACTCATTGCCTGACTTACCTGGCACCCACCAGTCACCTTGGCACTTACACAGATTCTGAGGACATTTCTGCCCTACACTGTTATGATGCTATTATTCCACTTTCAACACCCTATGGAATCCTGGGGTTTGCAGTCTAGGGAGGAGCATTTAGAATCCTCGGCCAGAGAGCTCTTTGGCCTCAGTAAAATACAAACTCCAGAATTCCCCAGGGTGTTGAAAGTGGAGTAATAACACTGTAACAGTGTAGTGTGGAAATTCCCTGAGATGGCAGAACCATCTGCCTAGGTGTCATACCTAGGTGTACAAACCTATTATATAATTCCTCCTTCTTTGTAACAAAATACACATTTCTGGAGGGACAGTTACCTTAACATGAGCTCTTATTGCTATGGCATCCTTCATTGTTACATGTAACTATGGTGACAGAGCTCCATTGTTGTAGTTATGTCTGATAGTGCGGACAGTGAAGAACTGAGAAATGACATCTGCCGTGCTCTCTGGGTCACAGGACACACTAAGAACAGGTATGTGGAGAAACCCTTCAGGGTCCAACCACAACTGCTTCTCTCAGTGAGCCTGATGACCAGGAGATCACTGCGGATGTTATTTGCCAGTGCCATGATGCTCAATGCCTTGAAAACCCTTCATCTGTGGCACTGCCTGTCAGAAAAGGTAGGTTTGGACTTCGTGTTTGGTAATTAATGACCATAAACACAAATCTGGAAAGTTTCAACATCATTAAGTCTGGCTTACAATCTTGTAAATGCTGAACAGGAAGTCCACCAATGACTCTTGCAGCAGCTTATAGACAAATATTTCATTGGCATACATTTGTTGTGGATCCTATCCCATTAGTGGCTTGAGTGTTGGACTAGTATGCTGGGAGACCAGTTTTTGAATCCTTGCTCAGGCATGGAAACCCACTGGGTGATCTTGGCCAAGTCACACTCTCTTGGCCTCAGAGGAAGGCAATGGCAAACCTCCTCTGAATAAATCTTCCCAAGAAAACCCCCATGATAGGCTCTCTACAAGTCAAAGTTAACTTGAAGGCAAAGAACGACGACACAGTGCTATTTTCTCCAGACGTACGGAGTTTTGCCAGAACAGGCAAATACAGATGCATACACAGGGAGGGAGGTAAACTTAGTGTTTGTGTATGCATGTGCATGTGGACAGTCCTACACAGTGAGAGGAAGATCGGAAAGTGAAACCAAATCAGGAGGAAGAGAAAAGGCATTGCTCTCTTCCCACCCACTCGGAGTTAATCTGCCAACTCAGCAAACGTGCTTCTGTGGGTGGGTGAGTGGGTGGGGGAATCGTAAGCAGGGGAAAGAGGGAACTGAAACAGAAGTTGGGAAGAGGGGGAATTGTTCTCTTCCTGCCCCACTGATCATGGTCCCCTTTCACCCCCCACCCACCCATAACAGCATTCATATGATAATCTTCCAGTCCTCCCTACAATCCAGCCTTCCCTTTGCATCTGGAGGAAGTGGGCTAGAGTCCACAAAAACTTATTCCAAGTCAAGCTTTTCAGTCTCTAAGGCAACACAAGACCTTTTCTTGAGTTAATAAACTATAGTTTTCCTTCATCTAAAATTTAGATGAAGTAGGAAAAGTGCCTCTTGCAAGCTGAGCCTCACATTAGTGGACCTTGAAGCCTCTAGCCAATGCACCAAAATCCTCCCAGCCCTTTAATTTAAAAAAAATCAGGTGCAATAATGGCACAAAACCATGCCAAAACTCCTGAACCAGTGTGCAAATGTCACAGTTTTGTTTCCCAACTGCAAACATGATTAGTGAGGAAGAGCACTCTGGCTCGGCAAAGTTGAAGCTTGTTTTTCCTCTGTGCCTATAGGGAACAGCAAGACCCAGCCTTTTCCTCCCCTCTCCCCACTGCTGAATTAACTAGGAAAAACTACTTTTGCACTTTTGAACATCAGTCTGCAGCAATTGAGGACAAACGAGGAAAGAGGGAGGAAAGAGAGAAACCGGGACGTTTTAAAAACAGCTGGAAAAGTGGAACAACAGAGGATTAACTGGGTATCTTACCAGCCATATGTGGATAATTGGAGGGTTTTAAATCATACAGGACTCAAATTAAGTATGGGGAGGAACAGAAAATTCCAAAACCCACACAGCCTAGATGTTGGAGCCACAGACTTCAAATTTGCCTGAAGTCCCAAGATGGTGCCTAAAAACTTGACAAATCACCTTGAACTATCAGGTTTTACCTCAGGGGGTGTGGAAACAATTGGCTCCCTTCATCTTTCTGGCATGAGGTAGAAACCATGTGGCCTGCCAGATACTGTTGAACTCCAGCTCACAGAATTCCATGCCATTGGCTATGCTCTCTAGGGGTTGTTGGGACCTGCAGTTCAGCAACATCTGAAGACTTGCATGATCCTAAGGGATCCCAATCATTCAGTAAGCGATCCTTTCCTCTTATTTGCAGCTCTGGTGCTGGCTAGGAACTGAAGAAACAGGAAACATGACAATCCCCTTATCAGAAAAGCTGGCAAATACACTGAGGTGCTGATTCCCAGTTGTTTAACTGTAGTCCTAAGGAGAACAGCTTTGCTTTCTAAATCATAGTGAAGAAAGTTTCAGAGTGAGCAAGAGGGACTAGGAATGGCATTATTTGTAGAATGGCTGTAACCTCCATTCTGGCACTGAGTGAAAACTAATTCCTAGGGTTAGGAGCATCCTGTTTCTAGACAAAGGAGAAATTAGAAATTAAGAAGGGAAAGGAAGTCCCAACAAGACAAAAAAGCAAGTGGAAAAGTTCTACGTATCTAGTTCCTGCGCCTCACATAGTTGCTTTTAAAGGACTCAGAAACAGAACAGGTGAAAAAACAGAAGATGGCAGCAATGGATAACTGTGACCTCCAGGTGCAGTTGGACTGCATTTTCCATCAGATATAGCATAGCCAAAGGTGCAGGATGCTGGGAATCTCAAAACGTCTGGAAGGCCAGCAATTTTCCAACCTTCTTTTGAGGAAGGCTACCTGAAAGAGACCATATTTCTCCACATGAACCTGCCCAGGTTCTGAGATATTCAGGGAAAAGCTTTGTCTGAGTTCTACCACCCTCACAGGTGTGTTTTGAGAGGGTACAGGACAGGGATTTCTTGGTGCCTGCTCCCACGCTTGGAATTCCTTTACTTAGGAGTCTGGGCTAGCCCCTTCCTTCCTCAAGCAAAGGCAGTTTTAGGCAAGCTTTTAGTCATTAACTGGTTACTGCAGAATGGTCTTTGAATGAAGGCTGCTGTACTGTTTTCTTCCTTTCTTGTTATGGTTTAAACACTTTAATATTGTTTGAATCCAGTGCTTGGTTTTCATATGAATATCTAACTGACTTTTTAAAAATAAGGACTGGTATTCAGTATTGCAGGTATGGATATGTAAACTAGGATTACAGATCTATGTGTGTATGTGTGCTTTCAAGTCACCCTGTTAATGTATGATGACTCTATGATCCCATCCAATCTTGGAAGTTAAGCACTGTCAGCCCTGGTTAGTACTTGGATGGGAAAACCACCAATAAATACTCAGTACTATAGGCTATATTTCAGAGGAAGGAACTGGCAAAACCACTTCTGACTACTTCTTGCTTAAGAAAAGCCTATGAAATTCATAGGGTCACCAAAGTCAACAGATGACTTGAAGATACATAACACACACATGCATGTGAATTTCATATGGTTTTCTTAGGCAAGGAATACTCAGTTGTAGTTTCACCAGTTCCTTCTTCTGAAATATAGCCTACAGCACCTGGTATTTGTTGACTGTTCCTCATTCATGTACCAACCAAGGGTAACTCTGCTTAGTTTCCAAGATTAAACAGGATCCAGTACCTTTAGGGTATGGATCTGTAACTGGTCTGTATTCAGTATTACTGTAAATCTATATGAATGCTCCCCAGCCCATTTTAAGAGTCAGCAGGTGATCGGACTAAGGAAGTCTATTCAAGGCGGAAGGAAGATGCTGTTTCTATACACCTCCAAGCAAGGCTGACACAGTCAGAAATAGGACCGCTGTCACACGTCTTTGTTGCAGCCTTACCTCAATGGGAAGATGAATGGACCTTCACTCAATCTGGCTGCTGGCTCTTAAGGTGGGCTGGGGCTGGGGGTGGGACTAAGAGACATTATTTAGGGGCACAGATGTAACTAAGTAGCTGATGTCAATGCCTTCAATGTTATCATTGCTTCATCTTTAGCTGAATTTTGTTTTAATTTATGTCGTTTACTGCCTTGGGTCTTGTACGAGAAGATGAGCAGGACAGTAAATAAATAAATAAATATTTCACTTAGCTATTGCTCGATGATCAAAAGTTTGTTTCAAACCCAACTTCTGATATGAATGAAGGACATTACCTCTGGAGGGACACTTTCTTCCAGATGGGGGTAGAGTGCTAAAGGATGTTGACTCAGGCAGTATTCAACCTGAGCAATGCAGTTCCTTCGGGCTTTCTGTATCAGGCTTAGCTTGGAAGCAGAGCACCGGGGCTTGGTTGGCAGCCTCCGTTTGGGTCTCTTCTGTGTTGTGCCCAGTCCTGTGGGTATACTAGGAAGAACAACAGGGGCAGGCCCCTTTGCACATTGCTGGGTAATCATGTTGCCACACAGAGGAGGGAAGCCATCTCTGAAATCATCCAAGCCACTCTGCAAAAACCTCCAGCGCTGGCTGTTCAAGGAGTCAGAGAGCCTGGATTTGTGAATGGCATGTTTCTGAAAGTACTTGAAGGGCATTTCTTTTTGTATCTGGAAAAGACAAACATCTCTGTTAAGCAGAGCTTAGAAATGTTGTTGTTGTTGTTGTTGTTTTTCTAAACGAACATGAAACTCTCTTGTTTGTAGCTTCTCATTCTAGTTTCCACATTGTTGTTTTCCAGTGATTTCCAACTTATTGTGACCGTAAGGCAAACCTAACCTATCACCGTAGGTTAATTCTGTGCTTTCCATTTTTCTAAATGGAATGGAATGAGCCAAACGGAATGGGGTGAATCAAACAAGCCAAATGAAAGCCACAGGGCAATGAAGCAGGAAGTTGATTCTCAGAATCCCAAAAGGAGATGCTGCCTGAGCATCTCAGGATGAACAGCTAAGTTCTTTCCCAGGGCCAAAAAAAGAGGTCTTTTTCTGGGATCAAATTGTGAGTAGTGTGGCTGGTTTGAAACTCAAATGAACATTGCAAACTGCTGACTTCTACTATTTCTTCAGCACACTACTTGTACAAAACAACTTGCTTTCTCTGTCACTAGACTCTGGAACCCCCTTCCCAGCAAGAACAGAATGGCCCTTTCTTGGTGTCCTTCACTGGACAGATAAAAACAATGAGCTTTTAAAACAACAGAAGATTTTTCAAGAATAGGCTGAAGGTGCAGTACTGTTTTTAAACTGAATTGTTTCAGACTACTTTTCATCTTTTTAATTGCAATTTTATCTTTTTTAAGTGCTAGTTTAAATTGTTTTAATATTGCAATTAGTTTGATTCCATTGTAATGTTCATTTTTGGCCTGTTTTTAGCTGTTTTATACTTTTTTGAATTTATATTGCCTTAAGCCCCAGTTTTGTCAGAAAGGTGGGATACAAATAGGATAAATATATTATGACTCCCAGAATCTTCTAGCCCAATATGGCCAGCTGTCAAATTGTGAGTCATAATTACCATACTTTAAAAAAAAAGATAAAATTGCAATTATAGAATCATAGAGTTGGAAGAGACCACAATAGCCATCAAGTCCAACTCCCTGCCATGCAGGAACACACACTCAAAGCATCCCCAACAAATGGCCAACCAGCCTCTGTTTAAAAACCTCCAAAGAAGATAACTCAATTGAAAAGCAATTTTAAAAAAATGAAGTTTCAAAACAACGCAGTACTCTGAGCCCATTCTTTTAAAGACCTGTCATTATAACAAGGTTTTTGCCTGACCACAGAAGAATAGCAAAGAAGAGGCCAAATTATTCATGACCAGAGAGAATCATCTTAGGCAGCACCAATCCATTTCCTTTGCAGCCCATGGCCAAACCCTTATGCCACTGGTTTCAATAGCTTGCCTGTGATAGATGGCTGGGGAATTTTTATCACCTTGTTGCAACTCCAGTTCCCACCAGGGTCAGCCAGTCTGGTCAGTGATGAGAGCTGCAGTTCATGAACATCTGGATGGCTAAATGTTCCTCAGTCTCAGAGTGAGAGAAGAGCAATTTTGAATCACTTCCATACATTGGCATGCCAAGTGACATCCTAATTCATCCGTTTTCTGTTTGTTACTGTCAAACAGATATTTTTACAAGGGCAATAAGTATCTGTTATATCAGAATTATTGCTAGTATAGATGTAGACGCAGAATCCTCTTTTTTAATTCAGTACAAGAGCCAGCATGCTGTAATGGTTTGAGCATTGGAGTACAGTTGGCCTTCCAGATTAACTAGGGTTAGGGACCCTTGCAGAAGTGGGAAAATTGCGAATATCAAAATGTGTGTGTGTGTGTGTGTTTCTGTGGGAAAGGGGGGCTGAGGCATGGGCAACCAGGCTTCAAACCATGGCAGGGAAAGGAGAGAAAAGGGGGGGGGTGGCATGGTAGCCCTATTCTTCCTCTCTCTTGCCCATCTCTTTCCTTGGATGTGTGTAGGGCATCAGGAGAGGGTTTGTGGTGCTGAGAAACTGGGCTGCGATCCATCCTTAGCTGGCCAGACAGTGGCCAGTGGAGGAGGAGGAGGAAGACCAGAGGCGGTTTTTTTAAAGGGCTGCACAGCCTGATCGGAGCCACTGAGAGGGAAGGAAAAGAAGCACCTGAGGTGGAGGGGGCAGGGGTTGAAGAAACTTGCAAATACTGTAATCAAATCCACATTAGCGGGTTTTACTTTCATGGAGGGCTGACTGTACAACCCTGGAGAGCAGGGATTCCTTGCTCAGACATGGAAACTTTCTGGGTGAGCTTCAGCCTGTCACACACTCTCAAAGAAAACCGAGTGCTAGATCTTCAGGTCACCACACGTCAAAAATGACTTGAAGGCACATAGCAACAATGGTTGGAATCTTGCTGGCACATCAAGCATGTATAAATTCCCCTGCAGAAACAGTGGGACGTTTATGTCTGATGTTGAATATCTACTTTCAGTTCAAGTTTCCAGAAGTAAACTTGCGCACATGAGGAAACTGTGTATATACAATGGGCATGCACTGAATATTTCATATTACATATGACGCTCCTATTCATTTAGTTGTTCATTCAATTGCATATTTGGGGCCTTTCTGCACTACACTGTTAGTGCTATTATTCCACTTTCAACATCCTGTGGAATTCTGGGGTTTGTAGTTTACTTCGGCCCAAGAGCTCTCTGGCTGAGAATTTTAAGTGCCCCTCCCCAAACTGCAAATCCCAGGATTCCATAGGATGTTGAAAGTGGAATAATAGCACTATAACAGTGTGGTGCAGAAAGGCCCTTGGTCTTTTGGTTCATTTGAATAGTAAATGAAATTGAGACACAGTGGCGGTGTTCATGACAATCAGTAATGAATCTACTCTGTGTTTCAGTCTGAACTTTAAAAGATCTCTCCAAAGTGCTGAACCTATTTTGAGGGTAGAATTTGACACCATGCAGTATAGCGGTTTGAGTGTTGGACTATAACTCTGCAGAACAGGATTTGAATCCCCACTTATCCATGGAAACCCACTGGGTGACTTTGGACCAGTTACACTCTCTCAGTCTCAGAGGAAGACAAAGGCAAACTCCCTTGGACAAATCTTGCCACGAAAACCCTGTAATTGGTATGTCTGAGGGTTGCCATAAGTCTGAAAAGACTTGAAGGCACACAACAATTCGACACCTTAGAAAACGTCTTTTAACATTTTGGACTAAAATCCAGAGCAATTTGATGGCCCTGTTGACCTAGAAGCTACCTGCCATCATTAATTTCTTTCATTAAGGTTTACTCCCAGGTAAATATGCATAGGACTGGAAGATTAAAATCTTAGCTGAAGATTTAAGAAAAAACATACATACCGACTGCATAAAGTAGCAGAACTCCACATAGAATCTGGCATCTAAATGTGAATTAATTGCAGAAGGACAATGCGCTACAAAAGCTCATTAAATGCATTCTTGGTTTCCTGTCCGGCTGGCTTCTGAGTATTCATAAAACTAAAGGAGCATATTTTTGTCTTTAGGGAAAGGAGACGACTCTGAAAAGACTTCCCAGTGGCATCAAGCCTGGGCTTTTAATGGCACACTGTGTTTGAGACTGGTTGTTGTGGCAACCAAAATCTGCCTAGCAATTCATTCACAGCAGCAAGTTTGTACGTGTGCAAACAAGCAGAATCCCTCCTCCACCTTTCCTGGCATAGAAGCCTCATCTGTGAATTCTAAGAGAAAAGAACTTCACAATCTGAATCCAAAGAACTGTGCAATCAGTTCTGCATATTAAAGGAGTATTCTGCTTGGGTTGAGGATCAGAACTGGTACCCAGGACACTCAACCAGTTGCTAGGGTCCAGCACACACATTGTCTGTGGCCCCACCACTGGGCCAAGTGCAGAGCTGGGCAGGCATTGCAACCTAAAGCTGACACTTGGGACTCCTTAAGGCCTGTAGTTGCCGCACGTTTACACCCTCTTACTTTTGGGATGTACCACCCAATACAATGAGAGGCAGCATGATGTGGTGGTGGAAGCTCGGACTGCAAGTCTGGAGAGCAGGATTCAAATCCCTGTTCAAAGAATGGAAACCCACTGGCTGATCTTGGGCAAGTTACACTCTTTCAGCCTCAGAGAGAGACAAAAGGCAAACCGCCTCTGAACGTATCTTGCCATAAGTCAGAAATGATTTTAGCAACAACAAGACCCAGTACAATACTTACTTTACATTTGGGATACACTACTCAGTACAAAAGCCACTTGGTACTTGATGCAGAGCATTGCATTTTGGTAAATATATCCCACCGCTTTCACAAGTACATTTGGTGGGACACCGGGGAGGGCCTTCTCAGTGGCTGCTCCCAGGCTCTGGAATTCCTTTCCCAGAGAGGCTAGACTGGCATTAAACTTACAGTCTTTCCACCAGCAGGTGAAACCCTTCTTATTCTGGCAGGCCTTGCAGAAATAATTTTTTAGAGGAAACAGATGTTCTATAATGTGCTGGATTTTTGTTTGTTGTTTTTTAAAAATGGTTTATTTTTTTCACTGGTTTCAATTTTTAATTTGGTATGCTGTGAGTTCAGTTACATTTGTTTCAACTGTTGTAAACCACTTTGAGTCTCAAACTGGGGAAAAAGTGAGATACAAATATAATCATAATAAATGACCCCTTCCCCTGCTCCCATTCTCTCCAGCAAGTGAGGTGGTATCAGATGTTGGAAGCATTTCTTTTTTGGACTGCGCCACCCAGAATTCACCAGCCTGTGTAGCCTGGAGATGCTGGTAGTTGCAGTCCAAGAAATAACTCCACCCAGCTCTGAATGCCATCTCATGGTGGCTCTGACTAGCTATTCTCGGCTCCTTTGGCAGTGGAGAGGTGAATCCTCTCCAGGTTTTGTCCAAGTCTCTACAGGTACTATCCAAGGTGTTGAAATTCCTTCCCTAAACATGTCCAAAACTTCGGAGAGCCTCCTGAAAGCTTGGAATAAAACCCAGAATGCCCCCAATGAAATAGCAGCCACCATCCACATCCACTCTGGAGGAAATCTGGAGACCTGGAGCTCTTCAGCCAAATTCTTACAGAAGAGAGTTGTCATGGCAGCTTGGAGAGATCAGGGGATCCTGGCCCCTTAGGAGGGAAAAGAGTTGACCACATTCCCCTATAAATGCAAGTAACTCCTGCTTGAATCAGAAGCAGATCCCAAGCAGCCACCCAATACTTAGAATCACAGATAACTAAAGATGCAAGTTCAAACAGCCACCAGATGCCAGGAATAGAAATTCATTAACATTTATAAGTAAACAGATATTCTGGAGTAAGCATCCTTATAAGTAGCAGGTAAAACTAATGGCCTACAGCTAGATGCCAGATGAAGACTCCAAAGATTCAGGATCAAGAGATTCAGGTTCAGGTTTGTTTGGCTGCATAAAGAGCCAAAGCAATAAACCATGATTAAAAGAAACTATGGCTTAATTTGTTGTTGTGTGCCTCCAAGTCACTTTCATTTATGGTAACCCTAAGGTGGAACTATCACTGAGTTTTCTGGAGCTAAGAGTGGGTGACATGTCCAAGGTCACCCAGTGTGTTTCCATGGCTAGCAGGGAATCAAATGCTGGTCTCCAAGGTTATAGCCCAAGACTCAGACCTCTAGACCATACTGTCTCCTATGTCTCAGTGCAATTCGCAAATGTCTCTACAGTAATTCTCAGACTCCAGTTCCACATTTTCCTTGAATAAATAGTCCCTCAGTGGAGATCTTCTAGGGAAGCACTTCTCTCTCTCCCACTACCTTCACAGATACATCTGGTGGTAGAGCAGGAGGGGGACTTGTTGGTGGCTGCTCTCAAGCTCTGGAACTCCCTTCCAAGAAAGGTTAGACTGGCACTCTCCGTGCGAAATTTCTGGTGTAGATTTATGTTTTATTTTTATTTTTTTTGCTTTGATGGATTTTTGAAGACAGATTGTTCAAAGAGAAAAGGCCTTGCATGATATGCTGTATTGCCCATTTGTTGTTTCCTTTCTAAGAGTTATGTTTTTATCTGGTTTTAACATAATTGATAGCTTAATTACAATCTTAATTTTTGTATGATAGGGAGCTTTTAACTTTTGCCTTGAATTCTGAACTGGAAAAAAGTAGGACATCATCATCCCATATCTCTCACCAATGATTTTCAGACTGCCTTCTAGTCTTGCTCGTGGTATTGTCTCAGTGTTTGGACTCTAGATAGATGGCATCCCTTATTTCTGGTACTTGCCCTAAGAACACAAGAAGCTGGCTTATATTTAGCCCAGTTTTGTTGAGACTGACTGGCATCCAAGGCTCCTGGAGTTTCAGGCATGATTCCCTTTGAGCCCTACCTGGAGATCTGTGTTGGCCTCCTGTCCAAATCCAACTAAGGCCCACTCTCCTCAGTTTCCAGGATCAGAAAGATTGTGTTCAGTGTGACATGGTGGTATCCCTAACTGCTCTCTGTGTGCTAAATGAATCAAGAGGATGAGGGCAAACGAAAGCTCAAAAGACTGTTTTAAAATAAAGTGTTTAAAACTGAATCATCAGGAAAGAACCTTGGCCTTGATGTCTAATAACACCACTACTTAGCAGAACATGATACCTGCTAGTGGGAAAATCCCCTGCTGAAAGTTCCTTATCAATGTAGAGGCCAGCAAACACTGAAGTTACTGATTAACCACAAGGGTCATTTCTCTCACCCGACTCTATTTGGAAATGTGCCATCACATCTTCTAAAGGGCCAGATAGGGAAATGGGCCTGTTGCAGGAGTTGAAAGTAAAACCATGTTTCATGTGCCATTTGACAGACGTTTCTGCTCTGAAGCCAAAGCAAAAGAAGATCAAAGCTCACATGGTGCTAGTTTTCCTAAAACAGTTTTCACCAATGTCTTAGGAGGGATGTTTATGGCAAATAGAGATATCATCCAAAGCAGCTGCATTCTGCAACAAATGTCGAACATACTTCTTCCCCCAGGAGACAAAAGAAACCTTGGAAGAGGCCATTTTTACTACAGAGCCATTTGTCACAAAGAGATAAGTACTCTCCCCCAACCTCCCTCCCATGCAAACTTGAGATGTAGATTATTTGTGCCAAATCAACTTGATTTATGCTCCACCTTTCTGCAGGGTCCCATCACAGTTTCAATAAAACAAATCAAAACAAAGCTCTAAAATGAGAACAAGAAAATGCTGCAGTGTAAAAAAGCAAGGTAAAAGCAGTTTGTTGTATTAAAACAGTTTGGAAAATGGTATATGACAGTTTCAAAGCTATGTACTGTGTATTTAAGATCCCAGTGAAAACCAAAATGGCTGCATAGGGCTGAAGTTCCATCAAAATAGGTTTCAGACAAACCTCTCTGTTCCTGGGGAGAACATCGCCCACTCAGGGGGCCACCCCAGAGTAGGTGATATCCTCTTTAGCCACATGCTGTAGTTTTGATGGTGAGGGATCCAAAGAAGGGTCTCCATTCAAGACTGTAGAGCAAGTATAGGAATCTGAAGCCTAAACTGGGCCTCCAGAGCCCTTCGCACAGTCTCTCCCGCTGAAATATTTTCAGAGGAAAAAATATTTTTTCTGCTTCTGTGAGCCTCCCATAATAATAATTATGCCTTAGAAGCAAGGTGTTTCCCTTCCCATATATCCTCTAATGTTTTACAAATCTAGAAATAGGATTCCGACCACTTCTGGTTTTGTTCTGAAGTTTTCTGCAGCTGGTATCATCTAGAGAGGATCCTGGGATCTGCAAATTGTTCTCTGGACTCCAGAGATTGAGCATAAAAAGTACATCTGGAGAAAAGTTATCCTTTTAATCTAGATTCCAGGTCCGCAAGCCTACTTTGCATTCTAGCATACACATGGGATTTCATTCCAGGGATAGAATCCATGTATAAACTGACCCCAATAAAGCCTCTTTTATAGAACTGTACCTTCTTTTTAAAAAGACATAGCCACACCAACAACAGGATAAAATCTTCAACTGAGCATCACCCTTATTACAGCCAAACCAAAATGCCACACAGAGATGCAAGCTTTTGAGTTCTCCAGAACTCTGATGAAGATGCTCAATCTCTGGAGTCCAGAGAACAATTTGCACCAAGAAAGGAGCGGAGGTGGGAAAGAAACAACAACAACAACAACAAAGTCTCAAATCAGGCCAAGCATGGGGGTGATAAGGTTAGACTTAAGCTATTTCCACACTACACTGTTATGGTGCTATTATTTCACTTTCAACATCCTGTGGAATTCTGGGGTTGTAGATTGCTGAGGCCAAAGAGCTCTCTGGATGAGAACTCTAAAGGCCCCTCCCCAAACTGCAAAACCCAGGATTGTATAGGATGTTGAAAGTAGAATAATAGCTCTATAACAGCGTAGTGAAGGGATGCCATGTAGAGGAGGGAGTGGGCTTGTTTTCTGCTGCTCCAGGGACCAGGACAAGGAGCAATGGATTCAAGCTGCAGGAAAGGGGATTCCACCTGAACCTCAGGAAGAACTTCCTGACGGTCAGCGCTGTCCGGCAGTGGAATCTGCTGCCTTGGAGTGTAGTGGAGTCTCCTTCTTTGGAAGTTTTTAAGCAGAGGCTGGATGGCCATCTATCGGGAGTGCTTTGAGGGTGTTCCTGCATGGCAGGGGGTTGGACTGGATGGCCCCCGTGGTCTCTTCCAACTCTACATTTCTATGATTCTAGTGCAGAAATGGCCTTAGTCTTAAAATGGAGACTGAAAACTATATAAATTACTGCCTATCACAGGAGCAGGAACTGTTCAACCCTCCAGATGCTGTTGGACTGTGACTCTGAGCATTCTTTACCATTGTTAGACCATTGGTAGGGCTACCGGGAGTTGCAGTCTTGGAAGGCCACATGATTTCCATCTGTTATCTCACCTAACCCACCTAAAAACTATGTCCTGAGGGTCCTGATTATTTTATATCAAACATAGTGAGCTATAGAGATCTACTGGAAGGACACGTAGGCAGTGGAGCTATGGAGATAGATCAAAAGAGTAGCCTGTTTTCTGTCACGCATCCTAGGTAAATCTTGCAAATGGTTCACACAGACCATTCCAGACTCACACAGACCATTTGTATGGGTTTTCAGCAATAACAGCACCAACAGGAGACAATAGGTCTCTGGGATCAAATTAACATGCCAAACAGCCAGGGATATGACACCTTGGAGGTATGCATCCCCGGATGAGAAACTCATCTTGCAGGAAACTACAAGGATGCCTGGCTGTATTTTCTTTGAACTACAAAGCTGAAATCCATCTGCATAAAAATGCGGCAATCTGTTTCTCAGGACATGTTTCAGCTCTGTAACTAGCCCCCTTTTTCTTCTTCATTTCGGAGTTCTCCCAGACTCGCAAACAATGCTGCTGGTAAGCTCCCCTCAAAAGGCATGGCTGAGATCGGCTTTTTGCTCATTTTCTCCCAGCTGGAGACTTCTGGGTTGGTACAGTATTACCCCAAAACCCTTATGTTTCTCTCTCTCAATTTTCGCTTCTTCCTAAATTTCTATAGTCTTGTATGCTTATTGGAGTGAATGTAGCTGAGTGATTGTATGGATTTTAACATCTACGTCAATGAAAGACTTAAATTTGAACAGTTAGCCTGATTCTCTGTGATCCAACTCCGTAAACACTGGGCAAAAGATCCTTAATTACCCTGCCCTCTTTGCATTGCTAAAGCGATGTTCATAGCTAATTTTTCCCACAAGTGATAATTTTGACAGGTGTTGGGAATCCCCCTAAGGGCCCCCCAGCAAGCAGGGTAAAACATTTCTTTCTTAGCATGTAGGTACAGAAGTATCAGAGTACCCCTAGTAATGGCTGGAACTGTAGCTCAACAAAGTAATGTTTTCATGCTCTAGTCAGAATGAGTACACTTCCCAATATACCACTGTGATACTATCACTAAAAAGACAGTGCTTAACATGGTATTTCTCTGTCTATATCAAGGCACCTGTGACATTTCCATTCTCAGGCAACACAAGGAAGTGGGGGTGGCACACTTGGATAGGAACAAGGCAGTTACCCTAATACCAAAGGAAGTTTTTCAATCATCCACCTTTGTAGGGAACAGCACAGAGACGTAGAATTGTTACTGAGATTTACTGCATTTAGTGGATTCTCTCCACCAGACAAGCCAAGAGAAACTGCTATCAAAAAATAATAATAATAAAGAAAGAAAAAGAGTTTGAGAAAAATATGCCAGATGGAAAAGACCCTGGATGCCATGTCTCAGGCAGAGCAGGCAACCAATTAGCAAACCAGCAGACAGAGCTTACTCGCAGAGATGAGAGCAGGAGTAGTCCAAACAAGGTTCAGACCAAGAATGCAAGTTCAAAGGCAAACAAATCCAAATCAGCAGCATACAAGCAGAAGTCCAAGAGAGCCAGAATAACAGAGCTTCAACCACCACAAAAATCAGTTGTCAACTCTGGGAGGAGACAGGCCAGCGGTTGCCTTTTACAGCTGATGGTCTTGTGACAGGTGTTCCCTCATTAAAGCCCATTTGTTATTTAAACGAGCTGAACAGCTTAGACCTTTTTCTGGTGTTGTCTCTCCCACAAGGTAAGAGTCTGTGCTGTTTCATCTTCTGATATTTGTCTGTCAGTCTAATTGTCACACTTGTTTGAGGATGAGATGCTTGAGTGTCCTATTTTAAGTGTTTATTTCAGCTCAGAGGTTGCAACCTTTGGTCCTTTCCCAACTTCTATGGGTTCATATTTGCCCACAGCCTAAAATATTCAGGTGGTTTTCCATAAACCCTTAGAAAGGCAGTTCTAAAGTCTTCTTTTTCCAGGGTGCTGGATCATGTCTTTGTCCTTAGGCTCCATGTAAGATGGACTACTGAACATGTGGAGGCTAGAACGACAGGTGTAAGTTAAATCTACCTCCTTCACATATTAATCAGTTGTATTCAAATGTGTGAGTATGGTGAGCCACCATTTGGATGTAAAGAACTAGAGCACAGAGCTGAGAAGAACAATTTCAGAGGTGGGAGAGAAGAATGTAGGGGATTGAAAGAATGTTTGAAAATGTTTGGGAAATGATTAAAAAAAAATTCTAGACTATCAGGAAACCCTGACAAGGAGAATCCCAGACTGACAAGAATCTGCAATTTGGGACATATTCTGTGCAAATTTACACATTTCTTTGAACAGAAAGCAGAATTTTCTGTGTTAGAAACAACATTCTCTGTAAGAAAAATAATATTTCCGTGCAGAAATATTTATGAGCAGAAAATGTTTCCTGTGCAAAAAATGAAGTTTTCTGTGCAACAAAAAACAAAACAAAAAACCCTACCTATGTATGAACTTTGTGCAGAAAGACACCCAAACAGTGAATAGTCTTCAGAAACTACAGGTTTTGAAGACTTTCTCACAACAGGAAGAAAATTACTTTTTGTTTGCTTCAAGAACAAAATTAGTGAAAAATTAGATCAGGTGATTGTTTCCTTTCTTCTCAGGTTGAAGAGCTGGATGAAGATCAGGAAGGAGCGAATTTTATTGAGTTTTTAATTTCCATTTTTTCCAGACCAAAACTGGAAACAAAGACACTGCACGTGCAGCCTCTGGATTTTGTGCGTCATGAGCTCTGCTTCCTATGACTGACCTTCTCTTTTCTCTGTGGGGTTTTTATTTCCCTTTTTTAAGACAGTAGTTGGAAACAAGAACACTAGAAATCAGATGCAACCTCTGGATTTTGTCTGTCATCAGCTCTTGCCTCCTACATCTGACCTTATCTTCCCTCTACTTTTTGTTTGACTTCTGGTGATCCTGTAATAAGTCCTTTCACAATAATCTTGTTCTTGATTATTTTGACAGGAATCCAAGAACGTAACTACATCATCTATCTAGCAAATCAAATTCTCAACCAGCTGAAAATTAACTGTCAGGAGTACATCTTCCAAATCCTACTGGCAATATTAACTACATATCTCCATTCAAATTGCCAGTTACTAATGAAATATACCAACAGAATTACATTTTAATTTGTGGCGACCTGCCCTGTGGCCAGACATTTAGAGAGTGGGTAGCCTAAGAACAGACAGGATGACCAAGATAGTTCAATGAAAAGTAGTTTTGAGGTACAGTACTTCTGATTATATTGCCTGGAATCTCACCAGAGTCAGACACATGTGTAAGCTCCCTTATAGATGCAGTTACACTTCTTTGGCTGTTGTGCAATGCTCAGTTCATAGTTGTGTAAGAGGAGTTCTGCTAGTGTAATCAGTTCCCATGGGCTAAAATCCTATTGTTAGTCCCGACTAACAATGCTTTGGTCAGACTTCTCCTGGAATATTGTGTCAGGTCCTGGGCACCGCAGTTGTGGAAGGATATTGACAAGGGTTAAACAACTCTTTGATCTGCCAACCAAAGTTGACCAAATATAATGGCTAAAATCCTCCATTATGCTCACATTACGTGAGTATACACTCATGCGGTTGTACAGTCATTCACTAATATCATCATTCCGCTAAATACTGCCACTGTGCGAGCAAAAGTGTACCTGCCCGCGTGGTATTTATTGTCCCATTGTGTGACAGGGAATGCACATGGGGTGTTTCTGCAAACCAAGTGAATAAAGTGGTGATTGAAGTCACTGAGAAGTAACTGTACCACCCAGGACTATAACTGCATGACTATAATATTGTTGGTTAGTCCCCACTAGAAGAAATCCACTGACTTGTCAGATAGTGAGTCAACATATAGTTGATCCAGATGATTCAATAGCTCCTTTCAAGTTCATAGAACTGTAGAGTTGGAAGAGACCAGAGGGGCCACTGAGTCCAACTCTCTGCCCTCCAGGAATGCACCATCTGTCATGGCTTCCCCCGGAGACCCTGACAGAAAGGAGGAGAGTTCTGACTCAGAGGCAAAGAATAGCCCAGAGGAACACAACAACCAGCAGGAGCCATAGCAAAGGGAACAGAAGGGCCAGCAGCAACAAAAATCAGAGGAAGAAGCAGCACAGGAACCTACTTTGGCAGGACGAAGGCAAGAGAAAGAAGGGCTCAGGTATTTAGCTCATTTATATACCAAACAAGTCCTAATGAGAGAACATCTGTGTTGATACCGCTAGACTATAAATGAGAAGAAACTGGCTTCTCTCACCAGGGTCGACAACTGCTCTTCTTGGCGGTCGAAACTCTGCATTTGTCCCTTGCTTCCTTGCCAAGAACTGGTGCCATTTCCACACTAGACTGTTAGAGTTCTATTATTCCACTTTCAACATCCTATGGGATCCTGGGATTTGCAGTTTTGGGAGGGGCTTTTGGGGCCCCTCCCTAAACTGCAAACCCCAGGATTCCATAGAATGTTGAAAGTGGAATAATAGCACTGTAACAGTCTAGTGTGGAAATGGCCTCTGTCTCCAGTTGGACCTTCACCTGCCATGTGGCTACAATTCTGGTTTGATATTTAGGAACTCTGGCCTTTTTGCTCTGATTTGGACTGGACTTGAATTGTTTTTCCTCTCTGTCTGCCATGAGCAAGAACCTTGCTCCTACAGCATTGCTATTAGCTCTTGAGGCCTCTGCCTTGCCGCTTGGCCTGTTTGATACACTATATCAGACCTGGGCATTATATGGCCCCCGGGCCACATACGGCCCTTTGATTGGCTCTTACATACTTACATTTGAACAATTGGTGTGATTTTGACTGGACCTGACCTGGTATATGTTTGGGTTTACGATCCCTTAATTACCCTGTCCTCTTTGCATGTCTAAAGCAGTGCTGAGCTAATTTTCCCCCACAAGAGACAATTTTGACAGCTTTTGGGAATCCTTTTACAGGAAGCCCTTGTATCACAAACAGATTGGTGGAGTCCTAAGCAAACAGGGTAACACCTCGCCAGGGCATGCTTCAAGCACCCCAAGAGTCAGTACAGACACCACATCAAAGACAGCGAGGATGACACCCAAGTACACACCAAGTTGGGCTGCTTTGGCATTTTCCCCAATATGCCTGCCAAGGATCTATACAATAGCAAGTACTATGCATACCAGTCCATGGTGCTTGACTCAGCCCCCATGATATGTCCACAGTACAACAGCCTCAATTTAAGTTATCTTAGCTTCCAGTGAGATTTTGGGGCTTGATTTGCTTTAAGAGACATTCAGTTGTCTTTTCAGCCATTCGTTAGATTTGTAGAACTCTCTTCCAGCATCGCATTTCAAACATTCTGATTTTCTCCCTGTCAGCTTTCCCCACAAGGTGGTGTTCAGACCCATAGACAGAAATCAGAAAAAAGCAATGCCATAGATGATTTTGAGTTTGGTATCTAATGATATGGAGACCCAGAATGTTATAGTGCTTAGAGTGTTGGACTGTGACTCTGGAGACCAGGTTTCAAATCTCCATTCAGCCCCCATGGAAACCTACTGGATGGCCTTGGGCAAGTCAACTCTCTGAGCCTCACAGGAAGGCAAAGACAAACCCATGCTGAACAAATCTTACCAAGAAAACCCCATCACCAGAAGTCAGGGTCACTATAAGTCAGAAATGGCTGAAGGCACACAAAAACAAATCTAACAATCTATCTCTACACTGAGATCTTACCTAGTTCCTTCATAGCTGCCTTTCCAAGTTTTAGTTTTCTTATGATTTCTTGAGTACACTCTCAATTTTGAGTAATGACTGAAGCTAGGTATTAAAAAATTTTTATTTAGATGTCTTCAACCAGCATCCTTTATCCGCTATATAACAATCATGAATATGAAACAGTTACCTAGATGTTCTCAAGCGTAACTGGTTCATATTCATGATCACTGCTTAGTCATGCTTTTGACACTATTGCCACAAGAATAACTCCATCTCCAACCTATTTTTCCAGGAATCACTTGCAGAGGGAGAAAGAGGCCCACGCCACCATAAATGGAGCATAGCTGAATGACATTTGATGGCTGTGGGCCCTGGAGATATCTCATGTGTAAGGTCACCAGAAATCAAAGTTGACTTGATGACAAATACCAAGGACAACAAATGCTGGTTGTTGATGAAGTTGGAATTCTCTTCCTCCCTCATGCAGCAACCCAAACCCACTGACGATCCACCTTCCTCCTCTAGTCTTCTCCATGGAGTGGTTAGTGGACCATGGGGAATGCCTCAGAAACATCTGGTTATGGGTCTATAGCACAACCATTAAAGCATCTTCTGGAAGTGAGTCTGATTTATCTTAAAATGAAACCAGTCTACTTCTTCTTTTTTCAACTCCCTTCAAAATTTCCCTTTTTTCCCTCCATGTCTCTCAGTGAACTTAAATATAACTCATGATTATACTTATTTTAAAAAAAAGCTGCGGAGAGCCAACTTCTGCATGCCCTGTTCTTTGGCCTTGAACCAGTCGCTCTGTTGCAACAACGTGAAGCTAAAATTATATATGTGTTGTAATAATATAAACACAGAAGGCACAATGGAATGGAAGATAAGCGTCACAAACTTTTAATTTCCTAGGTACAAGGAAAAGTGGAGGGAAAAGAAGGAGAAGTTAAAAAGACTAGCAAGCCAAATGCTGAGTCTCCAGTCTGAGGCCATTTCCGCACTAGCCTGTTATAGCACTGTGATTCCACTTGCAACATCCTATGGAATCCTGGGGTTTGCAGTTTTGGGAGGGGCCTGCCAGCTAGTGCGGAAATGGAGTTTCTGGAAGAGTGGACAACAGGGGCTTTCTCAACCCCTGACAATGCTTCATCCAGTGGATGAAGCAATTCCACTAAAAGGCAGTGCAACTGGTTTTCAGTCTTTTCTGTATTGAACCATTGTTTATTCAAGCATCATTGCACTGGAAATGAGATGAGAGAACAGTTCTACCTCTGTTCTTCCACCTATCTTATTCCACCATACCAAAACCTCTGCTGGTTCTCATCTTGTAAGTGACTTATGCAGGCAGAAATTTGATGTAAGCTTCTCTAGAGAGCCAGTGTGGTGTAATGGTTTGATCGTTGGATGACAATGCTGGAGACCAAGGTTCAGTTTCCTGCTTGGCTGTGGAAACCCGTTAGGTGACCTTGGGCTTATCACACACTCTCAGCCCCCAAAACCCCCTGTGATAGGTTCACCTTAGGGTTGCCATAAGTTGGAAACAACTCAAAGGCACACAACATCAACATGCCCCTCTAAGTCATTTGTTGTTGTTGTTCCAGAGGTAGGAATTTTTTACCAACCTTTTGCAATGACGAAACTTTCCCCCAAAACTCATTTTATCTCCTGCAACCCCCTGCCCCGCCCGCAATATAGAGCTTAACTGCAGTATGGCTAATAGGCTACAGGTGGAACAGTGCCCAGCCTGCAGTTAAGTCTTCTTTTGTTCCAGATTGTTCCTTAGTAAAATAAAGCTATTCTTCAGTAAAAGTGCACTGGTCTAGATTCCCTCTGAAATAACCTGACATTTCTCCATAATCATTTATTGCCTGGTGGGGAACAGGGGTGGGTGCGCAGCACAAAAGCATCCAGCTGCATTCCCATAGTTGGAGGCAAAGTAGTGATGTCACCCTCTGGGACTTCTGGAAAGCCTATGGAGGTCCTAGAGGATGCCCCTGAGAATGTGTCCTGCTATAGGAACATGGCTGGACACTCCTCCACACACACACACCCCATGCCTATGCTAGAGGGACTGCAGATGGTAGTGAGTGAGTTTTGGGAAGCAGGAGAAGACACATGGACTAATTCCACCTACCTTCCAGCATTTCATGGATGAAGACACATGTATAGCAACGTCTGAGTATAAGCAAGATGGCAAACATTATTGTTTAGAAAGAATACACAAACTAGGAAACATTTTGCCTGAGTTTGCTTTTGCCTGAGTCTACAGAGAAGGCAACATTCTTCCCTTGCCTCTCCTCTTCCTTCTGCTGAGCTGATTGAGTGCAAATTACTTTTGCACTTTGAGCTCAATTTGCACCAATCTAAGTAAGCTGAATGCAAAGGGGGAAAGTGGGAGGAGGGGAGAGAAACTGGGACATTTTAAAAGCAGCTGAAACAGTGGAATGGCAGAAGATTAATTGGGGCCTTTTCCGCAAGACACTCTTATAGCGTGATTATTTCACTTTCAACCTCCTAGGGAATCCTGTGATTTGCAGCTTCGAGAGGGCCGGCCCTCTGAAGCTGCAAACCCCAGGATTCCCTAGGAGGTTGAAAGTGGAATAATCACACTATAAGAGTGTCATCTGGAAAAGGCTTGGGACTGGTCCTGCCAAAATAGTAAAGGTGAAGGGTAGGGTTCCATCTAACAAAACTTTACATCTCCTTGACCCAAAATCTTAGCACTATTCTAACTGATATGGAAGCTATGGGTCAGAACTGATTAGCACTTGGATGAGAGACCACCAGGACAGACTAGGGATCTCCAAACAGGGCTAGAAAATAATCTCTTCCCAAGCCCTGGGGAGCTATGACCAGTCAGAATTAATAGCCCTGGGCTAGAGGTAGTGATGGTCTGATCTGATATAAGGCAGCTTATTTGGTCCTGTGCTTGTTCGCACATTTAAGTTATCATCTGATGCTGTAGTTCAGGGATAGACAACCTAGGGCCCTCCAGAAGCTATTGAAGTGTAACCTTTAGAAATGTTACTTTTTTCTACAACTCCCAGAAACCATGGGGCAGGGATGTTGTCCAGGGGTTCTGGACATGGTCCAAAAGGTTAACTTTTCAAGCTTCCTTCCATCAGCCTTAGCCAGCATAGCCAACAGCAAAGAATGATGGGAACTGTGAAAGCCTACAATCTAGCAGCTGACGTGTAGTTCTTACAAAGTAGAAAGGAATGGGCAAATCATCCTTGGGTGCTGGATCAATTAGACCCAGGAAATGGTTTATATGGTGAGCCACCTTCAGTTCCACCCAGAAAGGCAGAATGTAAGTAAAATAATTTTAAAAATCTATATAAGATGTACTTTCTCCAGCTTGGCACCATGTGACTGTATTGGGTTAGTGAAAAAGCTAAATTAACACTGTTTGGTTCTACTTTGGTTTATACAGCAACCTTTAATAAAATTCTCAGGGTACTTTTGAATAAAATTGTTGTATAGAGTTAGGAAGCAGAGAATAAAATACATAAAGAGCAAAAAGAGAAAGCTGGCATGTGAAAGAGGTGATACAAAATAGGATGTTTAATAGGAAAATTAATGTTAGGAGCAGGAGCAAAGAGGAAAAAGTGGAAACAGTATAGAGTGAAGAGAAAAGTGGGTTTTAATGAAAAATCTTTTATAATAAGTAGAAATCCAAGATGCCAGCTGTTCTGCTGCATTGGCAGTTTTGGCGGGATAATACTCAGTTAGGAAATGGACAATGATTTATTTGAAATGACAATCAAGGGAAACCGAAAGTAGCTGAAGAAGGGAATTTCCCTCAGGGATGAGAGCGTGGGTGAAAGCAGCCAATAAATACTGGCTGGACTCCTGACTCGCCACACACATCTCCCTCTGCCAGCAGCATCTTTGGAAAGAAGAAGGCAGAAACCCTCAGCAGTCACCGCCAACATGATGAAGTGTGCTCTCACAATCTTGCTCCTCATCCTCGGCGCAGCTCTCCTGCAAGGTAAGATTATTTCTGCCTTCTTTTCTTCCATTTAACACCATTGACAAATGAGAAAGCATCCAGAGTCTTGATTACAGCTCTTTTTGGTTGTCTTGTTAGGACTACAACTCTTAGATCCCGCAAACAATATGGGCAGTGACCATGCTGGCTACGGGATTTCGGGAGATTTAGTCCAAAATTTTCCAAGCCCTGTTGTAGACCATTTTGAAGTGCTGGAAGATGTGGGGTGCATATGTTGCCTGAACATTTGCAAATACTGATAAACTCTGCCTCCTGATGCCACAGTGACTTCTTCCCTGTTGTGATGTTTCTTTTCCTCTCCTCTATGATTCCTAAGATGTCTGTTTCCCACCAGAGAAATTTTTTAATGACTTTGGAACCCATCAGCTTAATCTCTACAGGAGAGGTTAAGCTCAGTGACTGCCATTTGCTGACCCTTGTTCCAGAGGTGCTTAATTTGTACTTTCTCATTTGGCATTCCAATAATTTAAGATCAGGTCCTTCACAGCAGACTTTAAGATGTTTTTCTTCCTAGCAAGAGTAGTGAAATGCAAATTATTTCCAAAATCAGAAACAGATAAATTACTCCATAGATTGGAACATGAATCTTCAGATTTTCCCAGCAAAATCTGAAAGATAATGGGTTGGGAAGACCTATGTATGGCACCTGGAGTATTGTGGAAGAATGGTGTAGAGCAGTGGTTCTCAACCTGGGGGTCCCCAGATGTTTTTGGACTTCAGCTCCCAGAAGCCCTGAGCATTGACCATAGGGGCTGGGGCTTCTAGGAGCTGAAGTCCACAAACATCTGGGGACCCACAGGTTGAGAACCACTGGTGTAGAGCAGTGGTTCTCAACCTGTGGGTCCCCAGATGTTCATGGACTTCAGCTCCCAGAAGCCCCACCCACTATGGTCAATGCTCAGGGCTTCTGGGAGCTGAAGTCCATGAACATCTGGGGACCCACAGGTTGAGAACCACTGGTGTAGAGTAAATGTAACTAAAGGAAATTGAAATCTAGTTTTGCACAAGCAAGCAAACAAAACTCAGTCCCAGAACAGTAGAAGTATTCTGAGTTCACACTTCCCCTCTGTTTCTTAGGGGTACAATTCCCTCTGAAAGTAATGTTTTCAAGAGACAGCCTCCTGGCCCGCACAGAAGTTGTGTTGTTGTTGTTGTGTGCTTTCAAGTCATTTCCGACTTAGTCATTCCTAAGGCAAACCTATCAGTGGGTTTTCTGGGGCTGAGAGTGTGTGATGTGCCCAAGCCAGTAGGTTTCCATGGCTGAGAAGGGAACCAAAGCGTGCTCTCCGGGGTCCAACATTAAAACCACTGCGTGCTGGCTCAGAAGTTGTGTTCCTGTGGATGAATGTGCACTGTAAGACCTACTGTACCATCTCTTGCAGGAATGCCTACCTCCAGCAGGGGGCGCTGTCTTTGTCGAGGAAACCGCTTGCCTGCCGTCAACATGCAGAATATTGCAGAAGTGGAATACCACCGGCCAAGCGCCAGCTGTGAACAGGAAGAGTTGGTGTAAGTAGAAGATGACACAAAGGCCACCCTATGTCTCTTTCACACTGCACAGTTACAGCACTTTGATATCACCTTAACTGCCATGGCCACATCCTATGGAATCCTGAGAGTTTGCAGTTTTATGAGGTGCTAGCGTATTTACCTGGCGTTGTGCGGGATTTTATTTTCTCATAAGTAACACTTGTTGAAATACCTTAGGAATTACCTTATCTTACCTTTCGGAGTTAGATGCAGTTGAAATAAACAGATTTGAGATCCTGTGTCTCTAATTCCCTAAAATGTCTTGTCCAGTATCTGTAACTTTTGCCCATATTCCCCCAATCTGGTCTGTACTCAGAGTTGTTAACATACAGAGGTTGGATTTGTGAGGGGACTTAGGCCTCATCTCCATAGCAACCGGCCCAAGGCCCAAGAACTCTCTGGCTGAGAATTCTGAAGGCCCCTCCCTGAACGGCCAACCCCAGGATTCCACGGAATCTTCACAGCCAGCCAATCCTATGAGGTCTTCTCACCTCACACAGCCAATCGTATGGGGTCTTCGCCTGCCTGACGCAGACAAACAGACAACCTCACTCACAAACTTTGACTTTTATATAGTAGATTTAGAATTCTCTGCCAGGGAGCCGAAAATGGAAGTAATGATTTAAAAGTAGTTACCTGAAATAAATGATTTTTTTAAATGAGGGACAATGCAGTTAATTTCAAAGCTGACATAACAAAAGGGAGCAATGTTACATTATTGTTGTAGTGATTTAGATTTTTAGTTCCTTTCCAAAATTATCTTTTAAAGGACAATTTAATCCATTTTGGAGGCACTTTGACAGCAATTTTTAAAAGTTTTATTCATTCTCATCCCTTATAAGCTTTTGTAAAAGTAGTGGAAAATAATAAGCAACATTAACAGGAAGCCATGTAGCAACTAATATAATCACAAGTTACCTTTTAAACATTGTAAGAAATTATGACAAAAGCATTATTTTCCAAACAGTATGACAACTAATGGGAATTGATTAGTTTTGGGAGGTAAATTTTGAAGCCCTGTTCCTATTAATTTCAATTTTTTCTTTAGCCCTGATCCTAATAATCAATAGCCTGGTTTGTAATTACTCAATTTTCTGTCTTGCAGAGTCATTTTCAAAAGAAATGGGAACAAAAGATGTCTTGACATGACCAGGCCACAGGCCAGGAGAATCAAAGAGGTAAGGAGCACCGTAAACAGTTGGGAGAGATCCAGGTCTAAGGAAATAGGGCAGACACATGCAGGTCTTGTGCCTTATCCATTTCCACACTACACTGTTATACTGTTGTTATTCCGCTTTCAACATCCTATGGAATTCTGGGGTTTGTAGTTTACTGAGGCCAAAGAGCTCTCTGGCAGAGAATTCTAAATGTCCCTGCCTAAACTACAAATCCCAGGATTCCATAGGATGTTGAAAGTGGAATAATAGCACTAGAACAGTGTAGTGCAGAAACTGCCACAGTTAGCTATCAATGAGCCTGTTCTGGTTGCAGAAAACAAGATGCAGAGATTTTTTTACTTTCTCTCCAATTTATTTTTCCTCCACTGTGGTTGTTTTTAAACAAATTCAGATGTTTTTTCCTCTATTCTGAAAGCTGGTATCTTATTCATAGAAATCATAACAGCGATTGTTGAAATTTCATATGATTCTTATGCTCCATTCCCCATCCTTCACACCCTGGATAAACAAAACAGTACTCAAAAGACTGGGTTACTACAACCAACAGTATTTGACACGCACATTAGAAAGGTTAGAGTAATGCAAAAATATTTAAACAACTCAATGTAGAACATAGTAAAAGCAGCAAACAGAATGTCATTTGAAAAGCCATAATCAATTAAATCCAGTTCATTCTGTTTTAACACTGTTTTTAATCCTTTCAATTGTTGGATTATGTATTCTATGAGCTTTAACTACCTTTTTAAATTGTAAACCACTTTTGAATCCCAACCTGGGAAAAAAGTGGGGTATAAATAAAGATGGTGATGATGATGATGATGATGATCTTTGTTTCCCTTGCAGGCCATTATGAAGAAGAAGTAAAGACCTCAAGCAAGAAAAAGAAAAGAATATGAAAATGTAATTGGCCTTGTCATTACAGAGGAAGACTAATAGTACGGTTCAAGCTGAGTTTCAGGAGCCCCAAACTTCTCCTTGAGGACTTCCTGGCAAACTCTTAAAGGACTTTGTCATCTATGTTACAAACTCTAAAAACAACTAGCATTGTTGAATGACAAGCCTCTTTTCATAAAGCTGCAGAGATTTTGAAGTGAAGCTATTCGACCACACAATGTCTTTCAGGGTTAGAGTTAGTTTTATAGTAAAAGGAGATAGAGAAATATTTAACTCAAGGAAAATAATGTTACACTTGTCCTACTATCCAGTCATGTTGCATCTTTCTTTCTGGGAATTTGTGTAAGTTATTAGAGTTGGAAAATAGGCACATTCTTTGCAGGTTTTGTCCCCCTGGCATCCTCCAGATCTCTTGTACTACAACACCCATCATAGTTCCACACCTGTAGAGGGTGCGATGATGCAGAAAACTGATGGATACTGAAGGCCTTTTGGGTGATTCTTTGTCCAAATTCTACTTTAGAATGCATTCCTGTAATCATGGTGAAGCTGCATTCCCAGTATGAATGGAGAAAGTGGATGCTCTATTTAAAAAAAAAAAAGTCTTTGCTTTCGATGTGCAGGTTTTCAGAGAGAAGGACCAATAATTATTGAAGTCAGAGAACTGATAAGGGGAAGGGAGCTTAACTCTTCTCTTTCCTGTTACAGTCCTGAGATGGATCCCTCTGGTTACTTGTACTGGGGGTGGAATCCTTGAGCTTGAAAGTAAATGTGTATGTGAAGCTGGGTATATATATACATGAACTCAAGGTGAGCAAAAAGTAATTTGAAACCAAAATCAGCTCTTGGAATACCGCTATTGCTTTGGGACCAGCACAACCAGCTTGCCTGCTTGTTACCTGTCTAACCTGTACATATGTAAATAAAGAGGGTTTTTTTTCTAATAAGTCGTCAGCGCTTTCTCTTTCCCTCTCTTTTCTTGTATGGACAACATTCCTTTCTAAGAGATGAAAGAAGCCTTTAGCTACAGTTTTGGTAACCTCACAGTCTCCAGTATTTCACAAATGAAAAGTGGGACACACATGGCCAAAGAATATCGAAGTGCAGTCAAGACGGTAAAAGTTATTAATGAGGAAGGACAGACAAGCAAGTAGAGGCTGCAGCAGTTTGCTTTTGCTTGCATTGACGGGGGAGGGGGGAGATTCTGCCTCTGCTCTCCCACAGCTGACTTAGTCGAATACAAACTTCTTTCCACTGCAAACTCACTTTGCAGCAATTGAAATAAATTAAGGAGTATAGGGGAAAAGGGAGGAGACAGAGAGAAAGTGGGACATTTAGAAAGCAATTGGAAAAGTGGGACGACAGAGGAGCTTTTGGGACTGTCCCTGCCAAATCAGGACACTTGGATAGGACAATAACCTATCTGCACATACACTTATCTGTCTTCTGAGTGAGTAAAGGCAGAGGAACTCCATTCATGTAATTCTTATACTTGAATAGAGACAGCACTGTGCTGTCATTCCAGGGATAGAATCCATGTATAAATTGACCCCAAGAAAGTTTATTTTATAGAACTGTGCCTTCTTTTTAAAAAGACATAACCATAACAGCAACAGGATAAAATCCACAATTGAGCATCACCTTTATTACAGCCAAACCAAAATGTCACAGAAATATGCGAGCTTTTGAGTTCTCCAGACCTCTTCATTGAGTTAGGTGATACCAATAAAGGAGCGGAAGTGGGAAAGAAACAGAAAAAAATGTCTCAAATAAGGCCAGGCATGGTAGTGATAAAGTTAGACGTAAGCCCTTTCCACACAACATCCTTTTGAATTCTGGAGTTTGTAATTTACTGAGGCCAAAGAACTCTCTGGCTGAGAATTATAAAGGCTCCTCCCTAAACTGCAAATCCCAGGGTTCCATAGGACTTTGAAAGTGGAATAATTTGGACTGAATTACAACTATCACCATTGGGTCGAATCTCAGCTGTGAAGATGAATGTTCTTCCCAAAATGAACTTTCTATGCCAAAACCTAGCTAATATTAAAAATGACAAACCCTTTCAAGATTGGAAGAAAGAGCTTTCTAAATTTATCTGGCAGGGGGAAAAAACTCGTATTAAATGGCAAAGTTTGACAGACCACAAGAACCGAGGAGGCTGCAAACTATCAGACTTGAAAACATACTGCTATGCCAGTAGGCTTATGTGGATATTAGATTGGCTTTCTCTAAAGAATTCACAAATTTTATGTCTTTTTTTAAATGATGAGAAGAAGAAGAAGAAGAAGATAAAAATAAATTCATCATCATCATCATCATCATTATTGGCATTATCGCAACAAAAACAAGTATCCAAAAGCATCCATTGATAAAAGAATAACAAAGAAAATAAACAAAAAAAATTCAAGTTGTCATTGCATCTATATCTCATTATTAGTGATTTGATCCTTATTTCCAAACACATACATCCTTTTAGTTCCACAAACAAAAAGCTCAATTGTATTGTCTTATTTAAATATTAACATAGATTCCTTTTAACATAGATTCTTTTAACAAAGATTCCTTTAACAAAGATTCTTTTGCTTGACCAACATTTTGTACCTCCTTTTTAGTCTATAAGACTAGAAACTGTTAGGTCTCGCCATCTGCTTCTTGTATAGTTGATTAAGGGGTCCCATGCTTTTGTATAGGAGCTCATCAGTGTTCCTCTTATTAACATAGTCAGTTTGTCGATTACTGCTGTGTCTAGAAGTTTAATTAACCATTCTTCTTCCTTGGGGATATCAAGTTGCTTCCAGTTTTTTGCATATGTAATTCTAGCTGCAGTGGACATATAAAACAATCGTCTCCCATATTTGTTTTCCATACTTCCATCCATCATGCTCAACAGATACAATTTCTGGTTTCATTTTCAACATTATACCCAGATTTTTTTCTATTAACATGTGGATTATTTTCCAATATTTTTTAGCTTTGGGGCAATTCCACCACATGTGAAATAATGTTCCCATTCCCTCCCAGCATTTCCAACATTTATCATCCATAGTTTTCTACATTTTCACCAATCTATCAGGGGTTAAATACCATCTTAGATACATCTTATAAGTATTCTTTTATATTTTCCTTAGTAGTATATCTTAAGCTCTTATTCCAAATCTTTTCCCATTTCTCATATTCAATAGGATGGTCTACATTACGTGCCCATTGGGTCGTTGATTCTTTAATGATTTCCTCCTCTGTCTCCCACTTAAGAAGCAATTTGTATGTCTTAGATACAAACTTCGGTTTGTCACCAGCTATTATCTGATCAAATTCTGTTCTTTCAATTTGAAATCCATTCAAATTTTTCTCTCTTTTCCATTTCTCTTTTAATTGTCTGTATAGTAACGAATGGCATTTCAGTCCATCTTCCCTAAGTTCATCCTGAGTTTTGCAATCCACTTCATTTCTTTGCAATTTTATCAAGTCTCCATACGAAATCCATCTTCCGTACAATATATTTTCCTTGTCGGAAAAAGCTTCATGAGGTGAAAGTCATAATCGGGTTTTAGGGTAAAATCTCAATCTGTATTTTTTCCAAACCTTCAATAACGGTTTCCTCATATAATGATTGTTAAATTTACTATGTACTCTATCCTTGTCATATCCAAGATAAACATGCCGTCCAAATGCTAATCCTTCACCCTCTAACTTCAATAATTTATTTTTATTCAACTTAATCCAGTCTGTAAGCCGTTCAAGACAACATGAATGAAAGTAAAGTTGTAGATTTGGGAGACCTAGACCTCCTCTTTCTTTTGCATCACACATTATTTTATATTTAACTCTCAGTTTTTTCCCCCTCCCCAGATAAAATTGAGTATATCTTTCCACCAATTACTGAAAACACTCTCATTTGTAATCACCGGTATTGTCTGGAACAAATATAAAAAATTAGGGAGAACTGACAGTTTAATTGTGGATATTCTTCCCAAAAAGGATAGGTTCAAATTTTTCCATTTCTAGAGGTCGTTTTTGATCTCCTTTCATGATTTTTCATAATTATTTTTATATAAGTCCAAGTTTTTCTTCATCAAATAGATTCCCAAATATCCAGATTTCTGACTCAATTTCTTCTCCTCCTCTTTACTGATATTCTTTGTCAATTCTCAATCCAGAGAGTTCGCTGAATTCTTTTACATAAGTTTTCAACTCATTCACACTTCTAATTGGGCCCTCTAATGTTATAGCAATATCGTCCGCAAATGCCCTAATCTTGTATTCTTCACCTTTTAATTTAACATCTTTAATTTTATTATTTGTTTTAATACTTGTAATCAGAACTTCAATAGCTGTTAAAAATAATAATGGGGAAATTGGACATCTTTGTCTCATTCCCCTAGTAATTTGTATTTTTTCAGTCTTTTCCCCATTTATTAATATTTGAGCAGTCTGCTTCTGATATATAGTTTTCATACTTCTCATAAAATGACATCCCACATCTATTCTTTTTAATACTTCAAACATGAAGTCCCAACTCAAGCTATCAAAAGCTTTTTTGATGTCAAGAAATAGTAGCGCCAATTGCTTCCCGGGTTGTGTCTCAAAGTACTTAATAATATTTAGAATATATCTCATATTTTCATTTAAGTGTCTTTCGGGCAGGAAACCTGCTTGTTCCTAGCTCATTAATTTTTTTAAGATTTCTTCATCCTTATTGCCATAACTGATGTAAAAATTTTATAATCCACATGAATTTTATGTCTTGAAGCGCCTGACAATAGGTTTGATTGGCATGCCTACATTTGGTACAATTAGGCCAAATGTGACAGAGGCTTCCAAAATCATTTTATTAGAAATTCCTTGTTGAAAATTTCAACTTTTTAAAAAAATTAAACTTATAAGAAAATATCTTTATGGATATCTCCTCAAGAAGCTTTCTTTGGTTGCTAAGCAGATACTACAGGCACATGGTTGAGATACCAAGACTTGATAAAGTTTGATTCACCCTCTAACATCCAGACAAAGACAAGAGAAGAATTCTCTTGAATGGGCCATAATTTGCAATGGTTTCCCTATCGACAAAGATATGAAAGATTCAAAATGAACTTAAATTTGGAAGGTTTTGACCTAAACACCAGTTTAAACACATTTGAAAAGACTGCATTCCAAGGCTCCTCCCAGGCAATGTCTAGAATATATAAATTACTCCTCCAATATAACTTAGAGCAAGAAATATTCAAAGAATCAATGATATCCTGGACCAAGAACATTGGACACGAAATTTTGCTGGCACATTGGGAGGTAACATGGAAAAGGACTAACAGATTTACTCTTTCACAAGATCTAAAAGAAAACTAAAAATATTCTATAGATGGCACCTGACTCCAGTAAAGTTGGATAAGTTGTATAAAACAGGGTATAAAACACTTGTTGGAAATGTCAAGATAACATAGGTACATTCTTCATATGTGGTGGACTTGTGCTAAACTAGCAAAGTTCTGGAAGAAGGTATACTCTTTGATAATGCAAATATTTAATGTAAATTTTCCATTAAAACCCGATGTAAATTTTCCATTAAAACCTTTCTCATAAATATAATTCAAGGTTTGGATGAAGTTTTTGTAAGAAAATATTGGAGGATTTTATTACATATGACCTCTGCTGCCAGATTACATATTTGCTGGAGTATAAGGTGCACTTTTTTCCTTTAAAAATACCCTTTGAAAATGGGGTGCATCTTATACACCAGCAAATATGGTAACACTAAAAACATAGGGAATGAACCAGAAGCCAAAGTTCTCCTTGCCCAAGCAAACAGGGAGGGAAGGGGTAGTGGAATCCAGGTGAAGCACTCCTTACCTTCTCCTCCTCTCCTGTGCATTTTGACTCTCCTAGGGCCCAAGAAAAACTGGTGCAGCACTCTTTTCATTCCCCTCCTCTCCTGGTGCAGCACTTTTTTCATTCCCCTCACCAGGGAACTAAAAAAAAATTTTTCTTGAAAAATACCACTTGAAAGTGGGATAAATCTTATATGTCAGCATGTCTAATACGCTGGCAAATACAATACTGCTTGCTAAATTCTGGAAGAATTCCAAGATATCAGACATCGAAGAATGGTTGTACAAATTACTTGAATTGAAAGAAATTGATCTCTTGTCTTACAATAGGAAAGGGAATTCAGATAGAGTTCCCTGGAGAGCTATGGCCAGTCAGAGTTAATAGCCCTGGGCTAGAGGTACTGATGGTCTGATCTGATATAAGGCAGCTCACATGGTCCTGTGTTTGTTTGCATATTTAAGTTATCATCTGATGCTGTAGTTCAGGGATGGACAACCTAGGGCCCTCTACAAGCTGTTGCACTGTAACCTTTAGAAATGTTACTTTTTTCTACAACTCCCAGAATCCATGGGGCAGGGATGTTGTCCAGGGGTTTTGGACGTGGTCCAAAAGGTTAACTTTTCAAGCTTCCTTCCATCAGCCTTAGCCAGCATAGCCAACAGCAAAGAATGATGGGAACTGTGTTCCAACAACATCTGAAAGCCTACAATCTAGCAGCTGACGTGTAGTTCTTACAAAGTAGAAAGGAATGGGCAAATCACCCTTGGGTCCTGGACCAACTGGACCCAGGAAATGGTTTATATGTTGAGCCATCTTCAGTTCCCCCAGAAAGGCAGGATGTAAGTAAAATAATTTTAAAAATCTATATAAGATATAGATTTTTTGAGGGAGGGAACCCTTTGAGGCCCCTCCCTAAACTGCAAACTTCAGGATTCCATAGGATGTTGAAAGTGGAGTAATAGCCCTGTAACCATCTAGTGCGGAAAAGGAGCTGGTTTGGATCCTGGATGTTCATTCTCCTCACAGTGATGCACCCTTCCCACAGATGCACATACATATTTTGATATTTACAGTTTTTCCACTTTTGCAAGAGTCCTGTGATCCTAACCCTAGCCAATGTGGAGGGCCATATATAGAAGAGAATAGAGAATAGAATGTATAGAGAAGAGTGTGAGAAATAGCTGAAAAGACTCATAAAACAATTTAGCACAGGATCAGCTGAAGCATTAATGTTTGTTAAAAGTACGTTTCTGCAGAAGCAGGTGCTCCCCAGAGAGAAGGACACCCCCAGAACACCTCATGTTTTATCCCCTATCTCTGCCACAGGTTTTCCCTCCCCTGGGATCCCATTGGATAGGACCCCAGAGTTTACAGCCTATCAGGATCGCCTAAGAAGTTACATTTCCTCTTCCTCATATTTTACAGTATGAGTGATCACGCACTGATCATGCATTTCCCTCGTGTATTCTTAATTCTCATGTTACCTTCAAGGTGTCTCATTAGCGGTTTCAAAATGCCCCTTGGTGTAATCATCCTAACAGTTTCTAACCACCCCCACCCCTGAACAATGCCAGCCTTCCTTCTTGTATTCCTTATCAGCCTGTTTACTCCTTACAGACAGCCTTGTTGTCTCTCAGACTGCTTTATCAGTCTGGTTTTCACTCTGGAGATCCAAGGCTAAGAGGCCCTCTTTCGTTCTGTTACAATTTCTGGAAAGCAGTTTACTTTAGACATAGTGTATTGCAGAGGCCAAAATACAAAAAAAATAAATAAAAAAATGGAATCTATGTGTACATATATCTAAAATCTGTGTTATACAAATAAGCTAAAATATATGCCATTAATACATCCTATTAATACTGTATACCAAGTGCAGAAGCTAAAATATACATTATTTTTCTCAAAGAGACAGAACATTTAGCATGTATCATTTCAGTATTTTTAAACAGGTTGTTGCATAATAGGAATGTAACTCCTTCACAAGGACAAATAATTTTCTCTTCACTGTGGAATTTTTTTTTATGTTTCTCTACATCAGCGGTTCTCAACCTGTGGGTCGCGACCCCTTTGGGGGTCAACACTCCTCTATCCTGCCCCGCCCCCTTTTGAAACAAGGTCACTGATCCTCTCGCCAAAAGCCAGCCCCCCGCCGTTATTTGGCGGCCTCACAGCCAATGGGAGGGCCGTTTCTGAGACCCCCGCGCTGGGAGGAGGGGAGAGGAGGCGGCTGTTGCTCTGGGCGGGGGAGGTTGCGAGGAGGAGCGCCACCCTCTCCTCGCTGCCGCCGCCGCCGCCCCGCCAGTGGCCTTTCTCGCTTGGGCCACCTCCTCCTCTTGCTCCTTAGTGCAGCAGCCAAGCACAGGCGGGCGCGCGGGCAGGCAGGCAAGTGGGCTCTGAAGTAGGACATGGAGCCATCTTTTCCTCCCCCCATGGAGCTGCCAAGATGAGTGAGTAAGCGCTGGATAGGAAAGGAGGGCGTCCGAGCCCGCACCTGGAGCAAGGCCCTGCAGCTGGAACGGGGCCGCAGGCAAGCGGGGAAGCTCCGGGTGCCCCGCAATGGGAGGAGGGTCATTCAACCCCCAAAGGCAGCGGTTCTCAACCTGTGGGTCGCGACATCTTTGGGGGTCGAACGACCTTTTCACAGGGGTCACCTAAGAACATCGGAAAATACGTATTTCCGATGGTCTTAGGCTCCATTCCCTCCTCAGTGGTGGTGCGCAAGCACGAGCCATGCGCTCGCGTCCTCTTGCCCCCTTTGGTGGGAGCACGTGTGGCCGCACGCGCTTCCACCAAAGGGGGCAGGAGGACGTGAGTGCACGGCTCGCGCTTGCACACCACCACTCCTGGGCCTTTTCTGCAAGTTACCTTATCTCGGAGGTGGGGGGTGCCCTCTCTTTGCTGCTCCTTCATCCCGCAGCTGGCTTCCTGGTCGCGCGACCGCCCCTTCCTTCCTTCTGCAGTACAGCCTGGGAGCTGTAGGCTGCGCTGGAGGAGGAAGGGGCGGGGTGGTCGCACGACCAGGAAGCCAGCTGCGGGATGAAGCAGCAGCAAAGAGAGCGCCTCGTGCAAGAACCTGCTTGCGCGAATGGAACCCCCCCACCTCCGCGATAAGGTAATGTGCAGAAACGGCCCAGGAGTGGTGGTGCGAAAAGCGTGAGCCACGTGCTCGAATCCTCCTGCCCCCTGTTCAGAAGGGACTGAAATCGCTCCCCTTCTCCACTACTGGTAGAACCTCCCATCTGATGGGCCAGCTTGGGGGGGCGGCAGCAGCACAGGGGGCAGTCTCCCTCCTTGCCACGGCCCCTGCCCCACTCACCACGGGTGCTGCGGAAGGGCCGGCGGGCCAGAAGGTGGCGCTTTTCCGGGGGGGCGAGCTGCGCCTGGCACAAAAGACAAAGGCACTGGGATTCCTCGGCCCCCCCCCCGGCCAGGGTCGACACTCTGGAAACTTTTCCCACACTGCCCCCCCAGCGGAAATGAGAGTGAAGCAGAAGTAGAGCCCGGGGGGGCTCTCGGAGTTTTTTCCTGGGGGAGATGCGCGGCTCCTCTTTCCCTCCCTGCCCACTCCCCCGTTCCCGGCCGGCGAGGTGGCTTTTGCCGGCGGGGGAGGCATTGTAAATAATAAATAAATAATTTTATGGTTGGCTGGGGGTCACCACAACATGAGGAAATGTATTAAAGGGTCGCGGCATTAGGAAGGTTGAGAACCACTGCCCAAAGGGGTCGCGACCCACAGGTTGAGAACCGCTGGCCTACAGGGAAGGGATTTTTCCCCTTTCTCTCCTTTCACTTCTGCTGAATTAATTGAGCGCAAACTATTTTTACTTTGAACTCAGTTTCCAGCAATTTAAGTAAGACAAAGAGAGGAAACTGGAGAAGGAGAGAGAAATGGGGACGCATTATAAGCAGCTGCAAAAGTGGAAGGACAGCAGATTAATTGGGATGGTTCCTGCTGAAACAGGATTGTTAGAGGTTATCAGGTACCACTTTTTCCTGGTAAGCCTTCCATAGTTCACCGGTGACATACTCAATTCAAAGATATAAAGTTTTGCCTCCCCAGACTTAGAATCAGTTCCAGCTATTAGTTTGCTGGAGTCCATCTTTCCGTTTGGCACCCCTGTTCACAATGGATGCATTCTAGTGCAGTTGATAGATTTGTACACTAATGTTGGGCTCCATTTCCCCCTGAGGAATTTCCAAGTAAAATATTTCACAATCCTGGAAGAAAAAAGTTGCAGAAGAATTTGCAGCTGGAGGAAAACAGCTGCAGAGGGAGAGAGACTCTACAAGCTGGAAATTGGCCTGTTACCACATATATCTTCAATGTGTTCATTTTCTTTTCCTTCAAAAGATTGATTTCTCTTAAAGAATCAAGAGCGGTTTCAGTTTCAGCAGCACAGGAAGTCAAGAAAAGGCAGGCAAATTTTTCTCAAAAGGAAGCCAGTCTGTTCAAAATCACCTTCTGTGGAACAAGAACGAAAAAAAAGCGAATGATAGAATTAGTTTAATTCCGGCTAAGGGAAGAATTGTGGGTTGTTGTTTTTTTCCTTCTATTATAAATCACATACTTAATGTACATTGGTATATACTATATTACAATGTCATTATAAGAAAAAACAATTAACAATTGCTTTTTCAACCTATCCAACCCCCTGAGGGCAGAATTAGTTTTCCTGTGACTGTGTTGGTTTGGAGGGGAGCAGATTTGTTCCAAGGCCTGCGGTTAATATAGTGAAAGTAATGCTGTTACCCTCCCATAATTTGCTACTTTTATAAGCAATGGGGCAGAAGTTGGTAGCCTGGGAGCAGTCATCAAGAAAGCCCTCTCCGTGTTCTCATCAGATATATCTGTGAGGATAGCGGGACAGAGAGAGGGACCTCCCCCAGAAGATCTCAGGACATGGGCCATTTCCACATTAGCCTGTTATAGTACGATGATTCCACTTTCAACATCCTCTGGATCCTGGGGTTTGCAGTTTCGAGATGGGCCAGCCAGCCCCTCCCAAAACTGCAAACCCCAGGATTCCAGAGGATGTTGAAAGCGGAATCATCGTACTATAACAGGCTAGTGTGGAAGAAGCCTATGAGTTGTGTTAAAATTTATTAAAATACTGATAAAAACTTCGGTCATAAAATATCATTGACATTAGAAACAAACAGATAGAGCTAAAATTCAAATATTTAAAAAACAAGCATACAGCCACCATGGGAGAAGAACAGCAATCCTATTTATGTAATGTCCTGTATTTGTTTTAAGCCAGAAAATGCCTCATCAAAGCAAGAAGTGAGTGGCCAACTACAGGAAGCCCCTTGCCTTCCGATGCCCCGTTCTCTGACAACTCGCTCTTTTGATGGTTCCAAATTAAAAACAAGTTCCATTAATTTGATGGAGGTTCTGCACTTTCATCAATTCTTCTCACCTATGGAGGCTTGCTTGGGACCACTCTTGCACATGCACTGTTTGCAAAACAAGCCGAGGGGGGGAATGGTGCCAACCCAGCTGAGAGATTTGCAAACAGTGTACAGTCAGTCAGTCCCAAGTGGGCACCCATAAGTCTTTCATGCTCCCTAGAGTACAGAACGTGTAGTCACTTTTCAACCACTTCTACTTTCTGACAGTGCTGTGGTCCCTAACCTTTCAGATAAATGGTGATAACTTGTATCTTCATTTATAACAGTGGACATTTCTGGCCTAAAATAGGCCTGGAGAGTCAAAAAAAAATTACATAAAAATGACAAATCAAACCTCCCCAGGGCTTCTTGAAGTGCAATTTGCTATTGGGAGCCAAATCTAAGAAGAACATGTGCATTCCTCCAATTGTCACAATTGACAGGGATATTTCCAATTCACCCTCTGTCATCCCACCTTTTTCAGCTGCTTTTATGATTGTACTGCATGTGCAGCCCTGCTTCCACAGCTTTGGACTGTATGTGAATGCTTTGCATTGGACAAAAATGTCCAACTGCTTCCATCAGAGAACTTAATGCACGCATAAAAGAATTCCAGCCAATCTGTTTCTAAGCACTGGCATCTGATACACATTTTAAACTATGCAGTACTTTCCTGAATTGCACCCATAAAACAGTGGACGAGTCCTCAGGATAATGCTGCAGGAACAAAAATAAGAAATTAAATTAAATTGTATGACTCTGTTCTCTCTTGTCATTATCCCTTCAATAATCAATAATCAGTTTTAACTTGCAGAATACAATCTTTCTAGCCAAATTTGCTTCAGAAACCTATATACAGGAAGTACCTGATTCTTCTCAGCGCAAATATTGTGTCCACGTGCTAACCATAGCAGAAAGTGAAAGCAATGAAGCTTCTTTATCAGAAGCCACTGTTTTCCTGGAAAAGGGATCTTGATCCTTGTTTGGTATTGCAGGGGATTTCCCCAAATAAGTCGTACCACTGGAACTGTTGGCATGACACGACTGCTTGCACAGCCAATCAGCTTTTGAACAGGGAAAGAATTTTCTAATACAAATATATAACAAGTTAAAGTAGGAATTCCCTGAACTTTCCACTCCTCTCCTCCCAATCAACTCTCACCTTCTCCCTGACTGCCCTAACTTCATCCTGTTTCTGTCTTCACAATCTGGAACTGAAGTCAGGACTTCTTGCGAGTTGAAATGAATAGGACTTGCATTAATTTAAGCTTTATTAATTTCAATGGCTCTGCTCTAAGCTGGACTACATCTGGAAGCTTTGGCCCTTTCTGCACCATATTTCACTAGCACATTCTTCTGTTATAAACCCAGCATTGCCATTTGTGTGATTGTAGCAGGTTAGGAACACTGTCTTCTGCACCCTTCTGCCTTAAGCAGATGAGAAGTGTTATTGCCATCAGTGTTCCTTCTGCACTACATTGTCGGCCACTCGCTTTCCTTGCCTTCACCCCACTCCACCGTCCCTGACTGGTTAGGGGTTTTTTTCTTTGGAAGCCATATTACCGCAGCAATGTTGTAATGGCATGAAGCACCAGCTTGTTACTAGGCCGTACACCTCCATGCTTTCATATGGTCTAACTGGCAAAATATATTAATTGGCAGATGTGTTGGCATAAAATATAAATTATACTTATGGCTGGCAAGGCCAAGTGGAAGAAAGGGATACTGGATGGAAGTAGGTCAGAGGTGACCTCAGCATGGCCAGGTCAAAAGATTGCTGACATTAGCCAAGAAAGCCTGACTTAATGGCTCTGAGCTAATCGTATCAACTGCCAACCTCAGAAAACAATAAGGTGCTCAGGACCCCTACTGTGTGCATATCCTACTGCAGCTGAACCCCCTCTCAACCAAGACATTGAAACCAATCAGTCCATTCCAGACTGTTGCAACTCCTGCTGTTCACTCGGCTGGGAGAGCAATCAACCCACCCCTTCAGAGAGGAAAAGAGAGCATATAAACCCTTGGTTTTGTGAAGTCAGTTGCAGTCAGATGAAATACAAGACTCCACTTTGTCGCTCTGAATCCTGTCTTGCCCTTAGACAGAAGTCTAAGTCACATTTCAAGTTCTTCACTACTCTTCTAGAATGGTGACTATATAACCCCCAAAACCCTCAGCCTCTCTATCCACAATTTTTTTTCTTCTCTCTCTCCTTCAGTTAGCTCTCGTGTGAATGCTTGACTGTGTGTCTCTGGTGTGCACCCATGAATGAATTCCCCCCAATAAAAACACATTTTTAGCTTACTTTTTAATCTTTGGCTGATTTTTGCTTGGTCTGACCCCGTAAAAATTGGGTTGAAGGTCTCATTGGCTTTCCCTGCCCCTCATTCTGCCAAGCTAGTGCTCCACTAATTTCCCCAATCCTTGCATTTTTGGAGCGAATCAAGGTGCCCC
This sequence comes from Iguana delicatissima, assembly GCA_948472985.1. Taxonomy (NCBI): domain Eukaryota; kingdom Metazoa; phylum Chordata; class Lepidosauria; order Squamata; family Iguanidae; genus Iguana; species Iguana delicatissima. The sequence continues at coordinate 73,808 of CAOKZL010003605.1, forward strand.
CCAGGGGACCCCCAGAAGTCAGGGTAACAAGTACACTATTGCATTTTCACACTATAATGCTTAAAAATGTATTTTTAAAAAATTAAAAATAACTCAAAGATGAAGCTTAAAATAAATACTGAGAGGTGATAGATGCTGAAGTTACCTTGCCCTGGGATCAGCTGAGGGAGGAACAACCTGGGCATGCCCACACCCTGCCCACTACTGGATTGGCAATAACAGGACGCGCCATCAAGCGCTTTTACCGTAATGCAGTGAACCAGCTGATAGGACTGAAGTGCTAAAGGAGGCTCTTAATGGATGTTTTTTTCTGGAAATGGTGTAAAGTGGTTTTGCAACAGTTGGGGACAGAATAGCAGTTGGACAGCAACAACGTAATGCGTTAGCACAACTCCTGGACCAGAAACAACCAGCTACTGTTGCGGGATAGCAAGGTCGTGTGGAAAGAGTCTTTCTCTCAGGTAGAGTTTTACTGCTGGTGGATAATGTCTTTCCAATGGAACAAGAACCTGGTTACTTGACTTCCAGAAAATATGACACTGTTATTTTCTATCCCCCTTTCCTTGAGCATTTTAGGACCATGTTTTACAGAATAAATATTTTTTTGAAGGAAGGAGCACTGAAAACCTGGATGATCTTTTGTAACCACCTCTTTATTTGCAAATTGTACAGGTTGTCTATAATGAGGGTGGACAAGCAAGTACATGCTTAAGCAATATCTGTCCTACCCCTTCACCCACACTTTAATAGCTTCCTGTCCCCACCAAATCAAAACCGCTGTCTCAAGTTCTTGTTCTACATCCTCTGTCAGACAAAGGTGGTTTCCACTCTGTCTGAACTCACTTTGGAGTTGGATATGATTAAAGGACATGTCAATATGTCATTGTAATTACCTACTAATTCTCCTCCCACAGATTAAAGCCAAAATTAAAGCTAATTGCTCTAAGACCTCATTGCTCTATTCTCAACAGCCTGTTCAGGGCTTGCAGACTCAGGACTGTGGCTTCCCCTTCCTCTTTTCTTGCTGCCTTCTACCCAAGCATTATTGTCTTTTCCAGAGAGGTATGTCTTTTCATGGTATGTCCTAAGCACAACAGTTCCATCCTGGTCATCTTGGCTTCAAGGGAGAGTTCAGGCTTGATTTGCTCTAATACCCATTCATCTGTCTTGCTAGCAATCCACGGTATCTGTAGAACTTTTCCGTAGCACCACGTTTCAAATTAGTCGATTTTCTTCCTATCAGCTTTCCCCACTGTCGAGCTTTCATAACCATACGTAGAAATCAGAAATTCTCTGGCTGGGTGATCCTGGTTTTGATATTTAAGGATGCTTCCAAATACCCCTTTAGAAATCTCAGCCAGACTTCGAGTAACTCATCAAGCTGTAAATCTGAGACATCACAGGATGTTGCCATGACAGTAGAAACGAAACCATAGCACCGTACTTGGGCAGTATCAAAGAGCCCTGGGTGGTCTGCAGTAAGGGTTTCTCACTCCCAGTTGTCCCAGCACAAGGGGGGGCATCAAGCAGCCCTCCAGAGCACAGTCCATGGTGAAGAATGCTCTGAGTTGCAGCCCAACAATGTCTGGAGGGGTGTATTATTCCCACCCCTATTCTAATCATAGCCACAACTAAAGTTTTCTGTCTTCTGCCCCTCACTCTATCCCAGCTTGTGGGGAAAAAAAGAAAAGAAGGCAGGGATGCTATAGGTATGAATTAGAAATAATAAAGTAGAAATAAAGTAGAAGCTGGGGGCTTAGGTCAGAGGAATGGAGAAAGATTTAAGGAGGGTAAAAAGGTCACAAGAGCCAATGTATCAGGTAGCTAGGATGTTGATCACGTAGCCAGGGTGTTGTTTATTGACTGGCTGCGGTAATTGCAGATTGTAGATAAGCACTTTCCGGGGTCTGAGTGCGGGGGTAATTAGCTAGTAACAGCATGTGGTATTTGTGACCCCAGAGGGGCGGACCGAGACATGCCTGCGATCTTTGCCTGTGATCCTTGTGTATGCTGTGAACTTTGTCTATAAAAGAGCTGTGAAACTTGAATTCAGGGCTTCTGGTCTTTTGGAGACATCCAGCCAAAAGCCCGCACGTAATAAATTACTCTTTTTCTTGCTCTGCGGTCTCTGTGTTCTCTGGGCTCCTGCAACAGGGAGACTGGACACAGTGCTTTGTGTAAAAGGACTTAAAAGCCTGGTTCTAAGACTGGCGATACATTCCAGGGCTAAGTACGTTTTCAGAGAAGCATCTCATCCCTTCTTTTAAGAACATTAAGGACAGAGGTTAATCAAGACTGCTGAGTTGGAGAGTATGGCATCCTGGTGTGGAAGAATCCCGTGAATGCCTCATTGGATTCACAGTCCTCTTCTTACTCTGTTTTTCATTCTCCGGGTCAGGGTCAGAACCTAGTGGCAACTGAACTGCTAAGTGGTAGTGTAGTGGCCAAGAAAGAGGCGAAACCAGGTTTCAGGGAAAAATCAAAAAGCCAGTTTTATTACAATACCTTGCGCAAGGGGCAACAGTTATTTCAGAGCTGTTGTGTCGATTAATTGAGGTAGCATCACTATATACCTTTTGCCTTCTATGTCAGCAATCAATCATTTACTTAGCCCGCCCATCACTGGAGAAAGAGATCTTTGGTTAACTTTCCATTACATCATTGACTGGCATACACGCGTACAGAAGAGAACAAAAGGTTAGTTTAGAAAATGATACAAAATTATGGTAGGGAGTATAGTGCCTCCCTGTAAATTCCCAGACCTTTTGCAAGGCCATTCTATAAAATTTGAGATAAGACAGACATCTACAATTTACTCAGAGGCACAATTCAATTTGCTTATTTTTCCTATTCAAGTGGTATTGAACTTAACCCCTTCATTCCCCCCTTCATGCTAAATTCAAACTACTTTGCAATTTCTAGCATGTACTATTTCCTACTTCCTTATAACACAAATAATATATAACAGCAAACTACATAGCAGCATAAGGATTCATTAACACACGTTACACTTACACGCTGTTCCCAATAACGGAGGGGGTCTGATTTGTGCGTAGAGAGGTTAGCGTCCTGGTGTAACCCCAGCAGAAATCTAGCCCCAATCTTCTCTCCTCAGGAGTTGCTGGGTCTGGTGTACATTTTGGTGGCCTCCGGAGCGTCAAATGTATCACCTAGCCCAGAATTCTTCTGACTCCCCTTTTCTGTAACCACCAGTTAGGCATACACATCAACTTCCTTCTTCCATTGACTTGAGCATTACAGATTAAAAAAACAACACTTTTAACATGCAGAGTAAAGACAGGCAGATTTAGGAAAGCCATTATGTTAGTACAAAGTACTCTTGCTTACTGTGTCTTTTCCCATACTTACTTAGGGAACTCAATTTTATCCACATGCCTGCAGACCATTAGAATGATCTTCTAATATTGTATACTTCAGAATGCATTTTCCCTTCTTTTGCATTCAACTCATTTACATAATGACATCAGGTTGTATTTTACCAAAATGCTGAGTACCCCCTCACAACTGAAGAGATAATTTCATGCTGGGCTGACAGCCAACAACGCACCTGCCTTACATGAAAACCAATTCCCTCCATGGGGATCATGTGTTGTCATGTACCTGTTGCTTTTATTGTGAATCCTTTTCATTTTTGGCCAGCCACACTATATCAATTCATGCACTGAGTGAAAAGTGATAATCCCAGGAGATGAACCATATACCTATTTGCCATTGTAAAAACTGGTTGCTTTCCAGAACTGACTATGGAGGACCAACCCCCCTTTTTGTCACACAACTCAATAAAACCAATACTATAACTAAAAGGAAATTAACATTGAGACATTTCCCTGGGCATATCTGTTTGCCATATACACATCTCTTCCAATCCCTAGTGGTAAAATAGGTAAACCAAACTTCCTGCCCTTCCTATACCTGCCTCAATCTATTGTTTTCCACAGTCAAGATCTGATCATGCATGTGTCCCTAGTTTAGCATCTTGGCCACCTTTACCACAGTGGGGGGGTGTCATTACCACCTGATAGGTCCCCACCCATGTCTCCTGGTTTGAGAGGGTGTGCCTGTGCTTGTAGGGAAAGAAGCCCCATTTTAACATTTTCTCCCTTGTCGTACTCAGAGCTTTCCCTAACACACTAACTCTTTCCTGTAGAGTTATGTTCCCTTAATCCATCCAAAAGGGCTTTTGCTGAAAGGTGACAACTTCATGACTCTGTGAAGTATATATTGCATCTTCTTTTTTCCCATCATGATGGGGCTCTGGGAAAAACAAAAACACTCCTGGTTTCTCTGTTGTGGGCTGCACATGGAATGAGAATGAAAGGTTTCTATAAAATGGGCTCAGAAGATGAATGTAGTATCATGCCGCTTGTCCTGTGCTGGCATCCAGTCCAAAAACATAGCCAGGGCTGTTATTTGGACCATACACGTTGAACTACTGAGTCTCCAGGATTTTGTTTCACCTTCTCCAGTTTCCTTAAATTCCGAGGTCTGCAGGTACAATGTGACTCCTCTGGGTGATTCCTAGAACAGTGTTTAATCTTTGATGATCTTGTGAACAAATACAGGTCTGTTGTTTGAGCCTGTATGATGTGTGGGCTTTTTCAGGGCTGTTGTCGGCCTGTTAGCTGTCTCACAGCTTGCATCTCTTTTCCTCTTAACTGCTGACCACTGACATTATTCATGGAGTTCTGCTGTCGTCTTCCACAAAAGGATTCTCACCATTACATCACCTCTCACTTGGTCCCTGCTGTCTTCTTCCACATATCCACATCCTTCTCTGTCTGTCTTCACCATCTGTCCAGATTTTTCTCACCTATGCCTCTTCTGCCCACACTAGGCACATTGGCACACTCCCAGAGATCCTCTTCCTCTTCTGGGTTTTCCTACCACCTTCTCATCTTCCAACCTCTACTCATTTTGGATTTTTTTACAAAAACTTACAGCTCCCAGCATTCATAAGCGGTCTCCCATCCAAGTACTAACCAGGCCCGACCCTGCTTAGCTTCCGAGATCAGACGAGATCGGGCGTGTTCAGGGTGGTATGGCCGTAGGCAACTAAGCTGCTCCTTTCTGCCCTCGTCAGCCCCTTGCAGCTCCTGAACTTTTGGCTGCATTTTATTTCCTTTTTTCTTTCTCGCCTGGTTCTAAAATTCCAAACATCAGACGAACTAGGAAGGGAGGGGGTGAACCCCCCCTTCCCAAAACTGACTCCTCTGTTCCTGCTACTTATTGTCGGCTGCATCCTCTCAGCCTCCGCTGCATCCGCCGCTTCCATTCGCCCCCCCCCGCCATCTGCCCTCCCTCCTTGGCTGACACCTCAGCTGGGGGGGCTGCTGTTTCACATCGCTTCTCCTCCAGGAAGCCTCTTGATGCTGGCAGCGGCTCTCACTCCTTATTGCCGGTATTATTGCTCCCCCCATCTGTCCCCTCAGGGGAAGGACAGGCAAACAGGCATGCAGAAAGGATCCGGTGGGGGTGGAGCGTGGTTGTCTCCTAAAGAGCTGCCGCGTCAAGGCCTCTGTGGGGGCTCCACCTCTCTGTTCTTTTGCATTGGAATTCCCAAGAGTTCTTGGGGGAAACTTATTCAGGTACTACAATGTCCATCATTCCTGAACTTTCCCAATCTAGGCCTCTGTCTTCTTTCTCTTCACTTGCCTCTTCCTCCTGCCTGCTTGGAGTCTCAACAGCTCTCTTCATCCCTTCTATCACTGTTTCCACCAACTTGATAATCAGTGAGCATATTCATCTGGTCAAGATTATTTGGATCCCACCCTGGATCAGCTAGGGGAACTCTGCCTCTTCTCTGGTGCCCTCCCGGCTGGCTCGCCATTCCTCATGTTGGATTTATTCTCCTCCACTCCTCAGTAGTGTACAAGGTCAAAAGCAACTATTGACAATCCTGCCAGTTAGAGACATGTGAGGCCATGATTCTGGAGCAAAGTTCTATTATTTAGTAGGTCTGACATGGTGAAGGGTGTGTATTGATAACTCTGAACTCACTGGTAGCAGCACCAGTGCCTCTGTTAGGGGCCACTTGGACTTCTGCTGCTGGCACTGTTGAACCTCTTCCAAATTTCTTCTGAGTCTCGTCCACCACTGCATACACAGCCTCAAGTGATGATGAATGGATGGGAATTTGCAAACTGACAGCTCATTAAATATTCAGTGAAGTCTCCTTTCTCCCTTTTCTAAGACATGAGAGAATTTACTAGGAAACAGACTTTGCTTCTATCATTAAAGGGGGAGAAACTGCCTTTCTTTTTTTCTTCTTCTTTCAACAGGGAGGGGTGAGGGGGAATTCCTGGTGGGCGCAGAGTTCCTCTTTTTCTTTTCCTCTTCTTTCTTTCCTTTTCAAATGCAGCTCTTTTTTTTCTTTTTTTAAACAATAGACTCTGCGCTAAGCTCTGCCCCTTGTGTTACCTTGCTGTAAAGGTGTTGCAAAAGTACTAGAGGAGAATCTTTTCCAACTCCTGGCACGTCTCCATGCAACACCTTAAAGGCTTTTTTTTTTTTTCATTAACTCTCTGACTCTATTTCTGCTTTTCTTGGCTAAATAAATGTCTAGCCCAAAATCAGTGTATCCCGTTTCACCAACCAGGCAAAAACTGCTTAAAATACCTCCCTTTAAATGTTAATTGCCGGCCCATTAAATCTCCATCAAGGAGGTCAGACTTGGTCCTAGAAAATCCCCTTATTTCCTGTCATGCCGAGAGTTGCTCCCACTGCCTCTTAGCATGGAACAAAGGGATCCCTTTCCAGTTAATTGTATCATTTGACATAGTAAGGGCTCTCTGCAGCCCTTTGGATCCAACCTCAAAATTCCCACTGCCTGAATTGCAAAATCAGGCTTTTTCTTTACACTTAAGAGAAAACAATGAGATTTTTCTTTGCTTCCTCACTATTTCTCATTAACACCTGAGGTTTTTGCACTGACTTTATTTCTGCCATTTCCCAGCCTCTGGCTTAAGACAACAAAGAGCCCAAGAAGGAGGGGCTTCAGGAAATGGCTTCAAACACAGAGACAACTAGAGAGGAAACAAACCATTTTTTTCTCTTTACACTTTACACTACAACGGCAATAGTAAGTTTCCACTGAATCCTCCTTTAAATTCTTTTTGAAATTCTTTTATCGTACACTCTAAGGGAGTTTGCCGATTTTCTCCCCCTCCCATTTCCTCCCAAGTTCCAGACAAGACACAAGGGGGATGGGATTTGACGCACGAGTAAGGGGTCTCGTGCGCCCACACAAAAGGTTTTCACTCCAGTCACTCCAGCACTGACTCGGTCACCTGGACGGTCACGGCATGATGCAAGAACTGCAGTGCTGCAAGCATTTTACACACATCTTTCATTCAGACAAACAACCTCCCATCTGGCCCATTAAACCACACCTGAGACGTCTCATTTATTATTCCTCCATACCAAGAGTTTTCGGGGTTTCTCTCTACACCGTCGAGAGGTACTCAGCCGAATACTCGGGGAGTGATCAGATCCCCCTTCTCCCTCCCCAAACATGAGGGGGCTACTCACCAGAGGGCCATGGGAGGCTTGATTTCCAGCTGTAACCCGAGGTCCTTTGACTGGATCGCTGTCGCCAGGGATGCCACCACTCCCCAACCAAACCTCTTCGACAAAAGGTCGAGGGCGCCCTGGGTTTTGTCAAGGGGGGGCCGCAATCCCCGACGTCCAAACGTCCGTCAAGGGGGACAGAATAGCCCCTTCCCCCGTTTCCCGGCCAATGCACCAGAAATGTAGTGGCCAAGAAAGAGGCGAAACCAGGTTTCAGGGAAAAATCAAAAAGCCAGTTTTATTACAATATCTTGTGCAAGGGGCAACAGTTATTTCAGAGCTGTTGTGTCGATTAATTGAGGTAGCATCACTATATACCTTTTGCCTTCTATGTCAGCAATCAATCATTTACTTAGCCCGCCCATCACTGGAGAAAGAGATCTTTGGTTAACTTTCCATTACATCATTAACTTAGCACACACGTGTACAGAAGAGAACAAAAGGTTAGTTTAGAAAATGATACAAAATTATGGTAGGGAGTATAGTGCCTCCCTGTAAATTCCCAGACCTTTTGCAAGGCCATTCTATAAAATTTGAGATAAGACAGACATCTACAATTTACTCAGAGGCACAATTCAATTTGCTTATTTTTCCTATTCAAGTGGTATTGAATTTAACCCCTTCAGTAGAAACAGAGGTTGGAAAAGTCACTTTGTTGGGCTACAACGCCCACAGTCCTCCATACTCTTGAGTTTAATGAAATGCTAATTACTTTAATGTTTAATTATGCATAAGAGTAATGGAAAGCCTTTATCTCTCTGGACGTTTTGGGCTTTAACCTTCAAACTCCCATCCACCATGGCCAGTGGAAAGGGACTGCAGAAGCTGTAGCCCAAAACATCTGGACAAAGGTTTCTCCTTCTTCACCAACCCACGGCTCACACTCCTGGAGTGCAATTCCCATCAACCCTAACCAGCAGGGATGAATGGTGGGACTTGCCCACCGTGTTTCCCATCCTTGCTTTCACGCAAGTAATTATCCCCGTCTGTTTCCCTTGTGCTGTGACTTTTTCCTCCTTTGCACACCTGTATCTCTGTTCCTGAGGGTAACAGTCTGTGCATTTGATGAAGCGGGCTCTGGTCCATTGACAGCTTATGCCATAAATGTGTGCTACTTAGGCTATTTCCGCACTAGACTGTTATAGTGCTATTATTCCACTTTCAACATCCTATCCAATCCTGGGGTTTGCAGTAAAAGTTTAGGGAACTGCAAACCCCAGGATTCCATAGGATGTTGAAAGTGGGATAATAGCACTATAACAGTCTAGTCTGGCAATTCAACAAGATGCCACAATACTCTTTCGATGCAGCTGCGACCAAACCGACATTCGCCTGGAGCTCTACTTCCCATTGCCGGCGGTTGAGAAAAACGGTTGCGTTTGAAAGAGTTATGACCCTTCGTCGTACCCGTAGCCGCGTGACCTAAGATGGCGGCGCCCAGGGGATTGTCCATGTGGTTCTTCCGGTTAGGGAGGAGACGGGTAGATTAAAGTGGAAGCGCCGGCTATTCCGGAGCCATGGCCGGTCGCAATAACAATAAGCTGCCCCTTAATCTGCCGCAGCTACAGAACCTGATCAAGCGGGATCCGTCTTCGTATACCGAGGAGGTGAGCGGCTGGACAGCCAAAGCTGACTTTGGGGACTGGAATAACTAAATCGGAGAGAGGAGGAGGAGCTGGAGGAAGAATCATTTACGATTTAGTAATAAAACCGACAAGGGAGTCTCAGCCCCGGTGGAATGGGATAGAGTCCACTCCCGCAGTGGAGGCTGTTTAGAAAAATAGT